>MU227867.1:220346-232720 GCA_018584345.1 Thuja plicata | reverse complement strand
CTTGTATTCCTTGCCATTATTTTGAGATTCATTCATGTAACTGCACACAGATTTTGAGAAGAATATAGTTGACCCATTTTTCATACATCTTGTGGTGATCATTTGTTCAAATCCTATTCAATTTTCTGCATTCAAATGTAATATATCTATAGCATGGATTAGTGGATTTTATCAATTCCTATTCTAGATTATAGAATATAAGCCTTTTGCAGAATATGCATGTTGTTGATAGTAAGATTGCTATTTGTGGTTTAAACCCTAGTAGTGACTTTCAATTTAGCCTATGTATTGGATAGTGAGTGATATTGTAGAGATCATTAGGGTATGTTAAGTGAATGTCAGTTTGAGGCTTTGAGAGATCTGAATCTTATCTGGTGTATCACCTTTCAAGTTTTATTCATACAATTTTATTTAGAATTTCTCCCTTTCCTTCCCAAAATTAGGAGAAGATAGTATAATATTGATACCCAAATTCAATAGGAACCGGCCTAGAATCTGGAGACTCCTTCTCAATCATAGTCCACCCACAACTAGAGAAGGTTTTGATTGTTAGGATAGAATAACTATAAAGCCCTGATGCCTGATTTGGGGTGGTAAATATAAACCTCAACATTTTTTGGCATGCTCGGTGGGACCTTTGTGATACATGAACTAAATCCAAACAAGGAGTGGAAAAGACTTCGAGTATTTACAATTATCACGTACTAGGTGAGGAATAACTTTATAGAGAGAGCCTAGAGGTCCAAAAGAGCTATCCTTCCAGCCTGTAGCAAGGGGTAGGAAGCCAGGAAGACCAAGGAAAAGAAGATCTGAGAGAATTTTAGTTCCTCCCACTTACTACACTGATTTACCAAATTCTGATAAAGAATCTTCAAAAATTCCTCCAGCACTTCAATTTCAAGTTTTTCTTGAGCCATCATCAGAAGAGGAACTACCTGAAGTTGCAAATCTCACTTTAGCAACACCAAAAATGGCTAGAAGATTGCATTTTGTTCCATTTGATCAAGGCAGTCCTCTAAGGATTACAAATCACAACAACATACCATTGGCAACATTAAAGGGATTGCCATCTTTCATGGGAAAAGGACAGACAACAACCATTGAGCACATCAGAGATATTGCTTCTCTTTGCAATTTTCATCACATCATAGAGGAGGATGTGGCTTTGAAGCTACTAGCTGCATCATTAAAGGGCAAAGCATTGGATGTTGGAAGTACAAGAATGGGAAAGCAAGATATTGAGAGGGTGGAGTGAATCAGATCTTAAAACTTAACCACTTAAAACAAATTGATTCACATTCATACATATATGAATTTAAGCTAACATTAGATAGCATCAATATCATGAAATATATAACTCATAACACAATATTTGGTAACCCAGAAACCCAAATAGGTAAAACTGGGGTGGGGATGACACCCAAAAAAATTTCACTACTACAACAATAAAGTGTGCCTGTTAGGGCTATAAGAGTTTGATTTCAACATGCAATATACCTGGTTAAAGGTATGTTCTGTTAAGAACTAAAGATCATTACAATCTACCTTGTTAAAGGATATCAACTTACAGTAAAGGAAGCACTCGGATAAGAGATTTGAAATGGTCTGCTAGAACCACTCTATTAAGAGATTTTACCTTATACACCTGTTAGAATGTTCCAAGTAGTGATCCTTTGTTATGCCCTTAGATGCTGATGACGGATCTTCTCTATTCAATACCTTCTGTGATCTCTCAATTTGATATGTCTTTACTCTCCTTATCACTTCTCTGTCATTCTACTTGATATAGGCTTCTTCTCAAAATAACTTACTGTTCATCTCTCATGAACACACAACCCTTCTCTGTATATCTCTTGCTCTGACACTTCTCTCTTTTTTTTAGGGTTAGAAGAAATCTTATTATATCTTTTCAGATCTACCAGTGAGATCTAGATCAACAATCAAGATCTATTGTTTATGCCTCCAATGCATAATGATTTCCTGATTGGCTCCATGCCATGCATAGTATAAAACAATTCATGCATAGTATAAAACAATTAAATGCAAAATTAACTCAGTAGAAAATATTAAATGCATAAAAATATTGGTCCATATCTCATACAAGTCGGCCTAAACCATTTACATCAAATTTTGAATTAATCCTAACATGTATGCAAAAAAATTTCTACTCGACACTAAACATCTCTGATGCTCGACACTTAATATTCTACTCGGCTCGGCATGATGTAACTCAGCAACCTAAAAATTGCTTGGCAATGTTTCTCGACCTTGAATGTTTAGCTCGGCCATAGTGATTAACCAACTAAAATTGCGTAAGTAAATGACTAAGTGTGGGTCACTAATCATCAACAAAACTTAGGGATTAACAATCTCCCCCTTTGATATTAGTGTCAAAAACACACTTATTATTACAATTCATTCCATCCAAAATATTTCCTAAGTACACATTGTACTCCCCCTAGGAATGTACATCATACTACATACAAAACTTTACATAGTATACATGCCTTCAAAAAAAAATATTTACATGGATACCTATATTGATCTCCTTATGTTGTATCCTTGTCAGTGTTGTCAGATTCCCCCTTGTTTTTTTCACTGATTGCTAGTGGGGTCAAGTTATACTTGTCCAAAACTTGTTTATGAAGTTGTAAGGTAGACTCAAATGCAGAGTCCCAACTGTCCTTGACAAACTTCATAACCTCTATTTTCACTTCTAGCTCAGCACCTAGACTGACTAAAATTTCTGTAGTGGAGAGATGAGAATATCTCTTAACCAATTCATTTGTAGATGAAAGTTCTTTCTAAATGACCTCCAGATGAGGTATCAGACTTGTCTGAATAGTAATCAATTTGGTCCTAATCTGACCATCTTAAGCCATGAGCTCGGCTATCCTCCTTTGTGCATAAGTCAATCTATTAAAATGTAAGGAGCTAGTGCTAGCATCCATACTCAGTGAACTTCTAGTTGACTTTAGGTCTAGTTCCAATTTCTCTAAAGCATGTAGATTATCCTTTGTGAAGAATTCAATATCAGATAACCTCTTATACAAAGAATAAACATTTGTTACAACTCCTTTTAAAATTTCTACCAAAGAAGAAAGTTCAACCTATTTTACTGCAATCTCTCTTGAGATTTTTGCTATTACCTTGTTCTCGAATTTCCTCTCAGACCATTGCAACAGTTTCTCATTGGCTTCAATATTGTCATCATTTACCTTTTTCACAATGTGAACTAACTGTTCAAGAATAGGGGCTTGAGGTTCTCATCTTCTATGTCAAAAGCCTTTACAAATATGTCTTTGATGTCATATAATACTTTCTTTTTCTTTTGCTCCCTTTTCAAATCCTCCTGTCATTTCTTCCTCTTAAGTAGCTCCTGAAGAGTCTCAATCTATTCATAAGAAAAAACATTGGGATCCCATGGTGGAATCATAATAACTTCATCTAATTTGACATCTAGAATCAGAGACTTCTTCCTCATAACTTGCCTCCTCTTGAATTCAGGTGAACTACTGCCCGGCTTCATTTCTACAATACCTTTTGTAGATTCAGTAGTTGACACCATTGCATCTTTTAGTTTAGTCAAAATTACCTGCTGATTAGGCATGCTTCCTATCTTAGTTCCAGTGCAAGTTGATGATGTAGAATGTGGTAGATCAACCAACACTTGAATTGCATCTTGTTCTTTAGGCTCATTGTTAATATCTCTTATCTCCTCACTACTATCTAGAACTGATTTTACAACCTCTAAAATATGTGAATGTTGTACAATTACCTCTTGTTCAATTGTTTTCTCCTTTTCTGCTTCTTCTTGAGCATCCTTTTACTCAGATTCCTTTTGAGTTATCTCTTCTTCTTCCTCTGTACTCTTCTCTTCTTCAGCCTTAGTTGCCTTAGTAGGTGATTCAATAGTTGAGTCCCTCGGCTCATCCTGACCCTCGACATCTAGATTTCTAGAGTCATCAATTGTCACATCAATTGGACTGTCAATAGTCAGATCAATAGTGTTAATTGTCTCTATTTGTCCTTGTGCTTTTGTTCCAGTCTTCTCAGGCTCAGTAGAAATGTGAACTGATGATTTCTATGGTACAGGGGTGGATTCAATTTCTTTAGCCTTTGGCTCAGATGTTCCTTCATTAGTTTTCTTTTCTTTTGGAGCAACCAATCCAAAAATTTCCTTCCAAATCCTAGTACTCTGTTGTAGTATCCATTCAATATCATTTTTCAAAATAGCATAACCTCTCTGTTTAGGTATGAATTTATGATTATACTCTTCAAACAAAATTTCTCTATGTTTCTTGGTTAGCTCAGGAATGACTTGAGCTAAAGTGCCTTCTCTTATTTGTCTCTCAGTTGTGATTGCAAATTCCCACTTGCCAGATAGAAATTCATACAACTGAATCGACACATTGTTTCCTATTTCTATAGGTGTTAACTTAAAATTACACATCATGTCTAGGAGAGCTACCTGAACCTTATGTTTATCTTCTACCTTCAATGATTCATACTTGATAAAATTAAAACTAGATAACCCTGTAGAATTTCTCAAGTTTTCACATACCTCATTAATATCTGTATGTATCTTGAATGATGTTGTTGGTATGTTGATGGGTTCATTAGTTTCTATCTTGTCTTTGTCACTTTCTAGATCCAAATGTAGTTTCCTTCTTGGTTTCTTAACTTGTAGGCTCAGCACAACCTTTGTTGCAAATTTTGTCTTCGATCCAGAACTACTTTCTCCAAACTTCTTTGCATATACTTTTGTTTTCTCTACTGCTGATGTGGTAGAAAATGCCCTTGTTCTTGGGCAATTTGAAATCAGATGGGTAACTATAGGCTTTTCTTTACTTAGCTTTGTTACCTTTGCTATTGCTGGCCTCTGCCCTTTTGCCTTGACAGTAATCTCTTCTTCAGATTCACTGATTTCTACTCCTTTTTCCTCGGATACATCTTCTCCTTGTCTAGTAGAAATGTCTAGAGGTACATCCTCTAGCTCTTCATCACTCAGCAAGCCAACCATCTTTTTAAAATTTTTCACAATCTTTTTCCTCTTTCTTTCCATGGTTCCTGCCTTAAGATTCATTGAAATCTTTGCCTTTTCTTCATAATAATTTCTGAATCTTTTAGCTTTAGTATCAATCTCCTCTGCTAGGAGTGCTGTGATAGTTGCTAATGCTTCAACAATATTAACTTCATAGGGAAATGGCTCCACCCATGATACCCTAGGTGTCATAGCCTGAATATAGGTGTAATCTATATCAACTAAGAAACATAACTCTTCATAGTGCTTCTCCACAAGTGAATTGGAAATTCTGGTCCTCAACCTCATTCTCTTTTTAAATTCCACAAAATAATTTCAAATAATACTATTGAAATTGTTGCCTAATTGCTGAATACATTCACTAGTCTGTAAAGTGATGGGTCTATCCTTCTTCTAGATAATATTTCCTAGTGTAGGAAATGTCTTCTATACACACTAGCAAAGAGCCAAACTTACATGATGAGCTTTTGGCTTTCCTGATTGAGAGTAAGTTCTTAGCTAGTTGTGTCAACTGTAGCACGACAAGGTCGTAGGTGTGATTCTTTTTAACTATCTTCGATGCCTAGTCCATGGTTGTACAAGCAACACTATCCAATCAACTCAACTGATAGAACTTGTGAGAAATCACTCTCACTCCAAAGTCAAGTTCCAAATCTTTAATTTTAGAGATAGTCATACCTCTATTGTTCCAAATAGCTCCAGTGTTAGCTGCTATCTCTTCTTTACTTTGATCTCTCATAGTTCATTTACCACTGATAATAGGATACCTAGTAACTCTATGAATAATATCTTTTATGATCTTTACTAGTCCATTGTCCAGCCACATATGCATATTATGAATTTGTCTTATGACAACCTTAATCCATTCATCCTTGAATTCTATTAGAAACTCTAGGACAAGAGTTAACCCTTTGTCGGCTAAATGTTTGAATTCATCTTTCAAAATTCCATTTTCACACAACTTGTCATAGGATTTTTTCAATTTTCTATCACCCAATTTGCGAGTTTTAACCATGTAGCAGGATCTAACATCGTGAATCATAAGTACCATTAGCAGGATCGATGAGAAAGATCCATTCAAATCACTCAAAATTGCACTTTCAGGAATGACTCAAAAGTTTTGTGGTGCACACGCATCAATCCTTACTAACTTAATTTGTTTTAGATCCTCCTCCATTCCTTTGAATGGTGCAGAAGAAATTGCATCCATAATCTCTTGAAGTTAGTGTTCGAGAATGAAGAACATGATACATTGGCAAGCAATCACTTCACACTGTTCAACTTAGGGTTGCCAATGACACGCTGACAAAATTATCGAAACAAACTTTGCTAAGATCAAATTCTGCAACTTCTTTGATTGCTCTGTGAATGCTGAAAATCACAAGGTAAAAGTGAATAATAGACCGTTCATCCTTATATAGACTTGAAAGGTCAAGATAGATAAGCATTAAATTGTTTTCCCATTAGGTTAGTGCAAGCCAGCTGTCATTGGCCGACTAACACAACTTGCATACCACTCGGCTTACCACACTCGGCACCTATAGTGCAGAAAGCTCTTCTTGGCACTTGGCACAAACATGTCCTGGAGCATCTTAACATATGCAGATATGGACTTTGGCACATTTACATATTAGGAACTAATGTAATATTTGAAATTTAAATGTAGTTCCTTACATACCTCTATTTCTTAGTTGGAGATGGTGTGATCACTTGATCTATTGGATTGGGTGACCTCAGCTTCATTGGATTCACTCCTACTTAGCTCTATTTTCCTTACCCATGTCTAGTTCATCTATGCTATTATTTCTTCAATAGTAGGAGTAGGAACTCTTGTCCTAAACTCTCTCTTAGTGTGACCTATCTTCAAACAATTTAAAACAGACTAAGCTTCCTTTCATCCAACTCTTAGATTTCCCTCTGACATGTGTCTTTAAGCAATCTTCAGGTGCATGCCCATATTCTTCACAGTAATGACAACTCTATCTTGTATTATAATCCCAGTTGTAAGTGTTTCCTTTCTTAGATGCTTTTGTTTATGTCTTTGATGTCCATTGCTGTTTAGCATTGGATCTATAGTCTTGTGCCTTATGACCATGTTTCTGACGCTTGTAAAAATAACCATTAAATCTTGGTTTGGTTGGTGCATAACTTGCTTCAGCCCAACATTCATGTGCTTTATGTCCAAATTTCTTGCAATTAAAACAGTAACCATTGAACTTAGGTTTAGGATTGAACTTACCTTTCTTGCTTTGGCAAATGTTTTCCGTATGACCTAGTTTTCCACAGTGGTTGAAAATAGGCTTGTTGTTCTTTGTCTTTGCATTCCTCCTTTCACCATTCTTAGATGATTCTCCTTTCTTAGAAGATGTCTTTTTTTTAGTGTGACCTAATTCAGAAGAATCCTTTGACCTTCTTGATGCTTCTATCAGATTCTCAAAATGAGTCAAAGCTTCATTAGGTTTGTTCAACCTTTCATTCAGTTCCTTCTCAGATCTCAGATCATCTTTCAATTGATTGTTCTCAGATCTCAGATTTATCATTTCCATATCTTTCCTACTAATCTCCTGATTTGCAAGTAGTAGTTGATTTTCCATGTCAACCTGATTTATTATCATCATCTGCACATCATGTGTCCTTTCATCAAGTCTGAAAGTTATCACTCTTTTGTCTTCTTCTACCATAGCTTTGTTATCTTCAGCTTTCTTCTTTTGTTCCACTACTTCACATAGTCTTACTGTCTGCATTTCTTGTTCTCTTTTCAAGTTTTTGACTTCTTCACATAGTGCATTTTTCTTTTCCAGTAGATCTGCAATTGTTGCATGGCTCTCAGTAGAATCTCCATTCTAAAATAGATTTGTAGTGTCATCTTCCTTGTAATGAGTAGCATTCATTTGTTTGGCCAAATCTTTCCTAGCTGTTAATGATTTCTTCAATTCATGTCTTGCTATCTCAAGCTGATGTAATGCTAGTTGAATCTCGATCTTTTGATTCTCAATGACTTTTCCCAACTTGTAAACCTCCATCTCAAGATCTGTACTCACAATCTGATTAAAAACTTTTGTAGGTGAACTGTGCTCTGATACCAATTGTTGGAAGTACAAGAATGGGAAAGAAAGATACTGAGAGGGGGGGGGGGCGGTGAATCAGATCTTAAAACTTAACCACTTAAAACAAATTGATTCACATTCATACATATATCAATTTAACCTAACATCAAATAGCATGACTATCATGAAATGTATAACTCATAACACAAAATTTGGTAACCCAGAAACCCAAATAGGTAAAACTGGGGTGGGGATGACACCCAAGAAATATTCACTACTACAACAATAAAGTGTTCCTGTTAGGGCTACAAGAGTTTGATTGCAACATGCAATCTACCTGGTTAAAGGTCTATTCTATTAAGAACTAAAGATCATTACAATCTACCTTGTTAAAGGATTTCAACTTATAGTAAAGTAAGAAATCAGCTAAGAGATTTGAAACGGTCTGCTAGTACCACTCTATTAAGAGATTTCACCTAATAAACCTATTAGAATTTTTCAAGTAGTGATCCTTTGCTATACACTCAGATGCTGATGACGGATCTTCTTTATTCAATACCTTCTGTGATCTCTCAATCTGATATGTCTTTACTCTGCTTATCACTGCTCTGTCATTCTGCTTGATCTAGGCTTCTTCTCAAAATGACTTACTATTCATCTCTCATGAACACACAACCCTTCTCTGTATATCTCTTTCTCTCACACTTCTCTTTTTTTTTAGGGTTAGAAGCATTCTTATTATATCTGTTCAGATCTGGCAGCGAGATCTAGATAAACGATCAAGATCTATTGTTTATGCCTCCAATACATATTGATTTCCTGATTGGCTCCATGCCATGCATAGTATAAAACAATTAAATACAGAATTAACTCAGTAGACAAATATTAAATGCATACAAATGTCAGCCCAAATCTCATACAAGCTGGCCTAAACCATTTACATCAAATTTTGAATTAATCCTCACATGTATGCAAAAATTATTCTGCTCGGCACTAAATATCTCTGACGCTCGACACTTAATATTCTACTCTGCTAGGCATGATGTAACTCAGCAACCTAAAACTTTCTCGACAATGTTGCTCAGCCTTGAATGTTTAGCCCAACCACAGTGATTAACCAACTAAAACTGCCTAAGTAAATGACTAAGTGTGGGTCACTAATAATCAACAAAACTTAGGGATTAATATTGGAATGGTTTCGAACTCTCTGAGTTGGATCTATTGCTACATGGGATGCATTAGGTGAGGGATTATCTAAGTTTTTTGAAGATAAATCTGACAATCTTTCTTTGATAGAACAACTGACTACTATCAAAAGGGCTCCACAAGAAGAGATGAGTGATTTCAATCTCAGATTTCAGAAGACTTGGAATTGGATTCTAGACACAGTAAAACCTTTTGCTGAATATGCATTTTTGTACTTTCTTAAAATCCTAAATAGTGATATTTTAGTAATGATCCAATCCATGGTGGGAAATTCTTTACCTCAAGCTTTTGATATTGCAATAAGGGCAGAGAATACTCTCATTCAGGTAGGAAAGATAGCTCCTAGGCCACCCATGCCTTATTTTCCTAACATCCAGTCCAATATGCCATTAATTGTTCCACCTTTGGCCTCATTGACAACTTATAAGAGTGAATAAATAATGCCTGCTATCCCTTCTAATGAGCTTCAAGGTATAAAAGATAGCCAACAAAAGATTGAGAGCTTATTACAAACCTTTTGAAATGAGCTAGTGAACCTGAAAAGGAAAAAAACTCAAGGCAATCCAATAGCCCATAAGCAAAATTAGTTTTCTAGTTCTTCATCCTAGTAGCCTACTCAACCCACTTACCAAAGTGACAAGCAACAATACCAAGGAAGTAACACTACAAATAGGCAAAATTGGAATCAAAGGCCTTATAGACCTTACAATCCTGCACCTCTTAATACTGTTAGGGATATTGTTCCTAACCAAAATAATATTCCTGCTAATTTTGAATGGTGCTTTCCTTTTAATGAATGCCATAATCAATCCATGTGTGCTAATGGAGTGCTTAATCAAGCCCTAATGGTTCAAAATGCAATTGATTCACAACCTACTGTGTATACTGAAGAGACTCAACAACACCCTGATCTGACTACTCCAGACACTGCATTTCTAAATTTGCAAGAGGAAGAGTTCTGTGGAGTTTAAATGATGATTCACCTATATAATCAAACACAAGAGCCAAGAAAAGAGCTCTAGAATTAGAGCAATCAGCTGCCAGGTTTGCTGCCACAACTCAATCACCACTGATTCCTTCAATTTATATTCTAAAGGGGCCCTCTACTCTTTCAAACAAAGAAACACAAAATTAGAGGCAAGCATATAAGACCATTGGTAAATCACCTCAGAAGGTACAATTTTTTGTTCCCTATAATATTGTTGATAATATGAAGAAGGTGAATGTTTCTATTTCTATGTGGGATTCAATAGCCATTCTAGGACAAGCTAATTTATTAAAGGAAGAGCTGTCAAAAGGGAAAGCAAGTTCATAGAAAGATGTACATCATCCTCCTAGAGTGGTTATGTTCAATTTAGAGTCTTCAATAGTTCATGATGAAGTGGTTAAAGGAGAAAAGAATATTGGTAAAGTGCAGCAGCTAGTAACACAAGTGAGTAAAAATCCTACAGATTTGAAGCAATCAACAATACCATTTGAAATAAAGTCACCAAATATGCAGAAGATGACAGAAAAGGAAGGTAAGAAATCTACAAATGTTAAGCCTCCTACATTTTATGTTTCTTTAATTATTAGAAAAAAATTAGTGCATAATTGTATGGTGGACAGTGGTGCAACCAACACTGTCATGCCAAAGAAGATAGCTGATTTGTTTGATTTAAAGTATGAACCCCTTGAGAAAGGAGTTGTCCAGCTTGATGGTTCTTCAGTTAAGACCATAGGTGTTTTTAAAAATGCAAGTTTGACCTTACACTCGTGTCCAAACTTCTCCATTTCCCAAGATATTTTTGTCATAGATCTGCCACCTTACTTTTCTCTATGTTTATCAAGAGACTTCACAACCAAAATAGATGGATAGTTCTCATCAGATTGGGCTCACCTGTATTTCAGAACTAGATATGGTGCTAAGGTGACCATAAAATCAGAGTTATGGGCCAAAGAACACATAGAGCCTTATAATCCTAGTCCCATAAATGCAAGTTGTGTGATCATGGATCCAGATGAAATCAATGAGAGTTCCTCCTATAACACACAAACTGAAGAATATCCTAATATTGTTCTAGATGAATGGGAACCTAGAAATGATCAAGACAATGATGTGTTTGATGCTGGTTTTGCTAACTATGTGATCTTAGAATCTGATTCAGTTGTGCCTAATCTGATTAAAGATCAATGTTTTGAATCTGAATTATCTAACCAGCTATGGGATCTATATTTTGATGGATCTAAGAATAAGGATGGTATTGGTGTCGGAGTTATGTTGGTTTCACCTCATGGTGATAAATTTTATGTTGTTTACAAGTTATCTTTTCCATGTTCTAACAATATAGTAGAGTATGAAAGTCTTATTCAAGGCTTGGAATGGGCTAGGAAAAGAGGAATCATATGCTTGAGGGCATTTGGGGATAGTGAGTTGATAGGAAGATAGGTGAGAGGTATCAATGCTATTAAAAATAATCTCTTGAAGCTATATAAATCCAGAGTTTCTGATATTTTGGATAATTTTGATGCATTTAACCTTATTTCCATACCTAGAAGGAAAAATATGCATGCTGATAGGTTGGCTGGTATTGGTGCTCATGTTTCAATTACTAAAAATAAAGGATAGATCTCAGATCATTCACATGTTAAAATTGTTGTACGGCCATCTATCCCAAACAATGATATTAATTGGCAGGTATTTAACACTGATGAACATATTTTGATCTTTATGACTGAAACATAAGACTTTTCAGCTTCTAAAAATGACCAGTTCAATCAGAAAATGGAAAATCATATCATTCAGTTGAAGACTAATAAGTTTCCTAGGGGATTAGTCAGCATAGAGTCAGATTTCAACTCTGATGATCAATTCAGAAAGAATAAAACCATGTTACTGATCAAATAAGATCACTAGGAAGAAGTGGAGATATTCAGAGACAACTGCTTGAAGGTTGGTAACATTAATTCCCCTGAGGAAAAGAAAATGCTTATTGAGTTATTTAGGGAATATAATGATGTGTTTGCATGGGATTATGCTGACTTAAAAGGATTTGATCCTCAATTAACTCAACATACCATAGAATTAGAACCAAATG
>MU227867.1:121128-219873 GCA_018584345.1 Thuja plicata | reverse complement strand
CTAGTATACCTTGATGATGTCACAATTTACAGCAAGGTTGCAAACCAGCACATAAGCCACTTGAGACAAGTCTTACAAAGATGCAGGGAGTTTGGGATCTCCCTTAACCCCAAAAAATCTATTTTTGTAGTACATCAAGGTAAAATTTTAGGATACCAAGTGTCTAAAGAAGGGACAACAATTGATCCTGAAAGGATTTATACAATTCTGGAATTATCATTACCAAAACATAAGAAAGGATTGCAGAGTTTCATTGGAAGGATAAATTTTGTTAGATGTTTTATTCCTAATATTGCATATTTTTTGAAACCTTTGACTGCTATGTTAAAAAAGGATGTACCTTTAGCTAGACTACTAAAGGAAAGAAGAATTTTTAATAGATTAAATAGGCTTTGTCTTCAACCCCTACTTTAACTAATCCTGATTTCTCTAAGGATTTTGTTTTGTATGCTTATGGTGGTATTGACACTGTTTCAGCAATGCTGGTGCAAAAGAATGATGAAGGACAAGAGCAACCAGTAGCCTTTTCTAGCAAAGGTATGAATGATTATGAGAAAAGATAGAGCTTTGTAGAAAAACATGTACTAGCTGTTATAAAAGCCTTAAAAAATTTTAAGCATTTGGTTGCTAGGAACAGAATACATCTAATGATTGCACACCCTAGCATTAAAGAGTTTTTATTAAACAAGGATGTCAGTGAAAAAGGGGCAGGATCGATAACTAAAGTCATGGAGTATGATGTGCAAATCCATGTGACCAAGCTGGTTAGAAGCAAAGGATTATGTGCTCAGATGGCAAAAGGATAAGATCAAGTTAAAGCCACTAAAGAGGTCGTGTTGCCCCAAGGTAATTCTATACTAATTAATGATTTAGCATCCTGGTTATCAGATATGACCAGATTTCTGCATACTGGTCAATGTCCAATGAATCTTGACAAAGCCAAGAGAAGGTATTTTAGATTACAATCTATTCCTTATGTTCTAATTGATGATACTCTTTATAGGAAGGATTTTTCTGGTATGCTTCTCAAATGCATAGATTGTATGGATCAAAGAAAGATTCTATCTGAATTCCATGATGGATCTTGTGGAGGGCATTTTAGCCCAAAAACTACAACATGGAAAATTCTAAGAGCTGGCTATTATTGGCCAGATTTATTCAAAGATGCTCATTCATGGGCAAGAAAATGCCAAAAGTGTGCTATGTTTGCAGGAAAATAGAGGTTGGCAGCATTACCATTGAAGCCAATCATTGTGGACCAGCCATTCAACAAATGGGGAGTGGACTTAATAGGTCCAGTAAATCTGAATTCTAGTGTAGGACATAAGTGGATCTTAACTACTATAGACTATTTCACCAGATGGACTGAAGCTATTGCACTAAAGGAATCTAATGGAGCTGTTCTTTTAAAGTTTTATGATGACATTGTAACAAGGTTTGGAGTCCCTCAATCAATAATCTCAAATAATGCCCTAGCTTTTGTTGGATCATCTATAACAGAGTGGGCTGTCAAGAATGGCATTTATTTAAAAACTTCTACCAATTATTACCCACAGGGTAATGGTCTTACATAATCTACCAATAAGAACCTAATTAGGATCATCAAAAAGACTCTGCAATAAAACAAGAGGGATTGGCACTCTAAATTGAAGGCAGCCTTATGGCTAGATAGAATAACACCTAAACAGGTTATTGGGAATTCACCTTATGTCCTGGTTTATGGTAAAGAGGCCAGATTGCCTATTTCTACATAATTTCTAGCTTTACAGCTTGCTGATCAAATGTTACAAATTGAAGAGGAGGATCCTCTTAAACTAAGATATGTTGAATTGCTGCAACTAGAGGAAGAAAGGAAGAAGGTATTGGATACTATGGAATTAAAGGAAGCACAGACCAAGAGGGGTTTTTATAGGAGATCTACATCTAGAGATTTCAAGGAAGGTGATCTAGTACTCAGGTGGGATGTATTAAAAAGCAGGCCAGGGCAACATGATAAGTTTGACCATTTTTGGTCAGGCCCTTTTGTTATCACAACATGTAAGGAAAATAATGCTTATCAATTGGCCACAACTGATGGGGAAGTTCTGCAAATTCCAGTTAATGGAATTCACCTCAATCTTTTCTTTGAGGGTTAGGTTTAGTCTAGGGTTTCATTTCAATAAGTGTTTTCCAAGCACTAGGTCCTTAGGTTGCATGAGTCTAGGTTACATGTATTTTCACTTCAATAAAAGTTGCATCCATGGTTCTAGTTTTATAACTCTGTTTTCCTAGGATAAGATCTAAAGGTCATGTCTAGTAGGAAGACATCCAATAGAAGTCGCCAAAATTGTTACCCTAAATTATAACATACAACAAGATAACTACAAATAGGAAAAGATTGCAGTTCTAGAAGTCTAATTAATACTATCCTTCAGATATTATTGATTAAAATTTCATTGTTATATTCATTATCAAGTATCATCATTGTACATTGAGTATTGGTCACATTCTAGAATTTCAAGAAAACTTATAACTGATTAATTACATTGTGCATTCAAAATAAGTGTAGTATACAAGTGTCTTTTCATATTTCACTCTTCATGTCAAGGAAAAGAGTAAATTTGCATAATAGAAAGCATGATAGAAGTATGGAGTAGGGGTCCCATGCATTGCTTGGTTGTTTGTTGATGCTTGCTAGTTGTCTGTCAGGTCCTAGGTTTCCAAGTCTTGGTCTTCATCTTCATTTAGGTCTTTAGGGTTTTCACCTGCATAATGAGAGAGAAAAGAGGTGTCAGATGTAGTTGGATCTAAGAAATACATGGGACACAAACAACATACAATCAATTCTTCTAATAGTACATATCAATATGATGAAATCAATGTAACAAGAAAACATGCATCCACAATATCTGAAACACAGTATTAAAGGGACTTGTTCTAAACATGAAAACTTTTGCTATTTATGGTCACTTTGATGGATGTTATTCTTGTCTTTATAACCAGGTATTTGAATGAAAGGGATTTAGTATTCCTATCTGAGAAACCTTTTTCAGAATTTGATCAACCTGTTAATTCAACAAACACAAATAACCAACCAACATTCATGAATGAATGTCATCCTGGATGATACTCACCCACAAACATTAATTGATTGATTTTATCTGTTGACCTAAAAGATTGATTGGTGATATGTGTGCAAAAGGTGATCATATGACTGAGTGCAGATAGAAAGAGAAAATACAGATGCAGAAAAGGATCTATGATGCTACAGGAGACACATCAGCAAGGAAGGGTTCTTAATAGACTAAATATGCAGAAGTGGAATGATAAGAGGTTATCTTTGCGAATGGGAAATAAAATCAATGTTGTTACAGTGAGTACACAAATGTAGAAAAGGCATAATGGTTTATTTTAAGAAAATCACTAAATTCATGCTTGGTATTATTATCATTTCTATGTTAGGAGCTACTACTGTTATGTTTTTAAAAATAGGTGGGTTTGAAAAGTAAAAAGATTAAATAACAAGAAATGACAATTATTTGAAAGCTACAAAAAGAGAACAAAGAACAAGGATTTCAATAACAGTAGGTTGGTGTGCTTTCATAAAATGAACATTCACAGAAGGTAGTTACATTATGGACAAAACAACAGGGAGTATTCATCATCCAAATAATTATGTGATAGTTCATGATCTCAAAAAAGTTCTAATGCCTCCAAATAAAATTTCAAGAGATGTCTTTATGCAGGGTATTTAGATAGATACATCTTATTCTGGTATAATGTTTATCATGCACAATGCAGGGGAGACAGACATAAAAATGGAGTATTCATATTTTTAGGGTTCCTGTTATGAAGATTATCCGTGGGAGTCACGAACCCATGCTTGAACCCCATGGGTAGTGTCTTATATGCTAATAAAAGAACAGTGTATTTTCACACTGGAAGGAATAACACTTTTACAGTGTTCCGAACATGCCATTTTTTTTGATAAATTTTTCTCACAGTTTCACCAATGATGTCGAATGTTGTTTATTTTATCTAATTTATGGAGGGAAAAAACTATATTTGTTTTGAAAGACAGAATAATGAAAGAAAATTTTATTTTGCAGAGATGGACATTTTTGTCCTCATGACAATATTTTTGTGTTTGAAAACCATTAAGTGGAGTGCATTTGTATACAGACAGGATAGCCATGCAAGAAAACCCAAGTTCACATCAAACATACACCTGTTTGAGATCAACTTAATAACTATGTGGGTATATCTTTTTTTTGTTGCTATTGACATTAATAAAGCATAGAGAGCAGTAATGAAGGAAACGACAACAAGTAAAAAAAAGAAGGTAACTCTTACTATTTTTAGGGTTGCAAAAGAAGTAATGAAGGCACATGCTAGAGTTTTGAAGTAAGAAAACAACTACTACAAATACAGAGCATTAATATAAAAACACCTCAAGTTGCTACCAGAGATGTGTATTTTTAATATAAAAATGAAATTGTTGAAACTCAAAGTTACGCATTTGCAATGCATTTGAAATGTATAAGTAACAAGAAAAGACAAGATGTCACTTATCTGAAGAAAAGAGGACAAGAAGACCGATTTCAAGATGCAGATTAGAAGCCAAGTGTTGTGGGTTACAATAGAGAAGATGAAGCCCGAGTTTTTTTTTTTTTTAAATGATCAACAGAGAAAGTCACCACCTCTTCAAGTGTAAGTTCACCATAGACTAGGGATGAGTTTGAAACTCTGGCTGAGATGCCTAGTTTTGAGTTTGAGTTCCATGGCTTCCTCTATACCTCTCAACCACAGCTCAGATTCACTCCAAGATTACAGTGGGTGTGAAACTTCCAACTTCAAGTCCCAGTTCAAAACAAAGAGTCAGTGCCATCCATTATGGCTTCTAAACATCTAGAGCCCGAGCTTTGCTAGCTACTCTGCAAGTGTCCCACACATTGGAGGCCACGGGTCATAACTCATAATTGACAGAGCCTGAGATTTTGAATTCTAAGTTCAACCAAATAAACTCCAAAAACTCAAACAAAATCCACAAAATGCGCCATATGTTATGGCAGAGCAAGTTCAAACCCACAAATTCCCACAAAGGTCAAGAAGCCCAAGCTTCTCCACATACTCCAGAAGAAAATGTAGTGCCATTGATTATGGCTTCCCAACTCCAGTTCAAACAAGCATGGCAGCGCCACAGAGAAGAAAGCCCTAGATGCAAATGAAATCGATAAACACTATGCATTGTGTTTTACCCAATTTTGAAGTCCACTGACAAATGGAGTAAATGTGATGACAGTTCCCAGTGCATCAACATTCCCTCCACAGTGCCACGACAATACTTTTTATGCCACGAAGACAACATTACATCTTCTCAATGATCTGTTTAGGTCAATTGTGAGCTGTTCTCAAGCATTGAGCTCGATTTATATATACTTGGTTATACCATGGTTGGATGATATAAAGTCAGGGTTTGATTCTTTGCTGCCAACTTAGTGGAGTTAGGATTTCCTATGGTGTCAGGTTATGGTTGGGGTTGTATGCCTTTAGAGTTGTATGCCTTTAGAGTTTATGTATTCAATTTTATACATTTTTTATGTCATGTAATAAAGTTGGTAGGGTATATAAAAGGGATGTATTTTTTTTACCAACTTTGGGGGGGGGGCTAAACTTAGGGCTTGATTTAGGGCACTTGTTAAGCCATATAGTTTAGTAGCTTTATATTATGGATGGCTTTTGGGGGGGGGGGAATATATTCAAAAAATTAAGCCATGTGGGCTATATAGTGGATCCTTTGCTTCATGTTTAGGGGTACAAGATTTTAGAGAGAAGAGATTTTAGTGAACTTCTTGTTTCTATAGCTACCTTCTTATGATTTTGTATCCATTGTTAGTTCATGTTTGTGATATCGATTTTGTGAAAGAGGGTGCTTGAATTCCTTGCCATTTTTTTGAGATTCATTCATGTAACTGCACACGGATTTTGAGAAGAATATAGTTGACCCATTTTTCATACATCTTGTGGTGATCATTTGTTCAAATCCTATTCAATTTTTTGCATTCAAGTGTAATATATCTATAGCATGGATTAGTGGATTGTATCAATTACTATTCTAGATTACATAATATAATCCTTTTTTAGAATATGCATGTTGTTGATAGTAAGATTGTTATTTGTGGTTTAAACCCTAGTAGTGACTTTAAAATTAGCCTATGTATTGGATAGTGAGTGATATTGTAGAGATCATTAGGGTATGTTAAGTGAATGTTAGTTTGAGGCTTTGAGAGATCTGAATCTTATTTGGTGTATCACCTTACAAGTTTTATTCATATAATTTTAGTTATAATTTCTCCCTTTCCTTCCCAAAATCAGGAGAAGATAGTATAATATTGATACCCAAATTCAATAGGAACCGACCTAGAATCTTGAGACTCCTTCTCAATCATAGTCCACCCACAGCTAGAGAAGGTTTCCATTGTTAGGATGGAATACCTATAAAGCCCCGATGCCTGAGTTGGGGTGGTAATTCTAAACCTCAACAGTCGGCTTAATGGCTTATCTCAAAGATGCACGAGATCTATCATCTAAGTCATTAAGCGATGCTGACGCGTGTCAAATTGATGATGTTTAGTCCACTAAAGGTGAAGCTGACCATGAGATAAAGGTTGGAGAAGTTTGAAAATACATAACGGCCCACTTAATAGCTTAAAGAAAAACTAATTAACATCTATCATGTAAGCCATTAAGCTGTGACACCACATGTCGTAGTGGGTCCCACTGAGGTCGTAAAGATAGGACTAAAGGAACAAAACATATAGAAAAGTTTGATGGTCAGCTTAATTGCTTGAAGGTAAAGTGTTTGAGATCTAATGAATAAGTAATTAAGCTGTGATGATGCGTGGCATAAATAGTGGGTCCTATATAGTGCAGTTATCATGTTAATAAGGTTACAAATATGAAAGGATTGGATGGTTCGCTTAATGGCTTAAAGGAAAAGTAGTCGAGATGTAGAGATTAAGCCATTAAGTTGTGTTGACGCGTGTCCTAGATGATGATGTTGAAGCTATAGTCATTAAACTCAAAGTGAGATAACTTCTAGATAGGTTAAGATGAATCTCATGGTGGAATTAATGCCTTAAGGAGAAGAAGCATGACATCTATCATGTAAGTGATTAATTCATGCTAACACGTTTCCCAAATGAATAGTTGTTTTCGGGAAAAGAAGAGGGTCATTAGATGAAGGAGATGTTGCTTAAAATCTATGGCTTAGATTCAAATTTACCAAAATGAGTTTCAGTGAGCCATTAAGCCATGAATTTGAAGAAGGTGAATTGATTACAAAACATATGGCCATTTCAGTTCAATTCAATGTGAAAGATTGATTTGATTGAAGTAGTATAATTCATTGTTTCAGCTTGAAGTCGCCATAACTCACCAGAATTACCCAAGAAAAGAAAGAAAATTGCAGAGATATTTAGCTCCTCGTGACAAAATTGCAGAATGGGTAAGTCTTTTCTAATACAACAAAATTCAAGTTTCTAGTAAGGTTTTCAATTCAAAAGGCTTTCATAATTATCATTTCAAAATATGAATTTCAACTCAGCAAAAAAGCCCTAGGTTCAAAGTGGCCCCTAGTATTGAACTCTCTAGAGAGGTAGATTACCAGAAGAGAAAATTTAGAGAGGATCTATTGCAATAATTAAAAGGATCCACGGGTGATGCAACCCAAATTAAAATAATAGTCCCAACAGATCCCTTCTTTAAAGTAGGAGAGGGTTTATATGACATGGGTAGGTGGGCTAAATGTGTTAAACAAGTCTGAATGGTCTAACTCTATTTAGAACTACCTACAACCAAAAGAACACTCCTACCCTAGATTGTAACATATGAGACTTAGATGTGGGAATGTTGATAATACCCTAGGTGTTCATGGATACATATTAGTTCACCCTAATAGCCAATACTTATGACAAATTATCAAGGGTTGTTAGGGGTACACATGAAAACATGCTATTGACTGTCACATCTGATGAAATTAGAAGAATTTTCAAGTTGAGTGATACTTCAGTATAGATGGTTGATATTGACTTCAATTATTTTAAGGAAGTATACCAAACACCAAGGGAATACTACATAAATGAGGCCTTGAAAGGATACTTTAACAAGATAGGGGACTTGATTGTAGAGGGCCTAACACACCAGAACCATTTAAGTTGGATTATTTCAATGGAAAGGCCAAGAAAATGTATAGTGCTATGTGCCAGGTTGTAGGAGAAGATGAAGAAACAACAATGTCGGTCCATATAATGCTCATGGTGGTTCAGATTATTCATCCCCACCTATCAGTAGTTTTTGACTATGTTTCTTACGTTTCCCAAAAAATGTATGAAGGTCTAGTAGGTATCCAAGACAACAACATACTCAAACCAATGGGGTAGTATTCCCTTATGATGCAGATGTTTTTGTTCAATAGTTCTGACTTCTTTGAAGAGGAGATGGACCTGACTAAGTTCCAAGGTGATGAGGAATTTCCTGTTGAAATGTGGAGTGTTGATCTATCATGGGATAGAAAAGAAGCCAATTATGTATACTTCGATAGTGTTTTTTCTGCTAGGATTAAGTCATTATTATCCAGAAAAAATGCAAGGATCCATGCGGATATGATGAAATTACTGAGACCTATGGATTTTTCCCCATAGTTAAAAATTGCCCACAATTGGGGAGATTTAATTTTATACCCTATTTCTATAGTAAGAAGGGTTTATGGATTCAGGGGAACCCCCAATGTGCTGCCCTACAGAATCCCTCTGAAGATTAGAATTGCATAAATTCTGAGACAATTGGGTGGACTACAAGAGGAAGCCCTAACAGGAAAAATGAAGGAAAGCATTTTCCCTATCCTTACAAGACCCCATCATTTCATCATCATAAATCCTGGGTGGACACAGTTTGACAGATATTTTGAGCCCTATCATCTAGAAAAGTCTGTATCCAGGTGTGTAGATAATGAAGATTTCATAATGGGCATGTTCAGAAAGAGAACCAAGTGCTTGAAATTAGAGCACCAGTTTAATTTCCCTGAGGATATTGTTAGAATTTTTTTTGATCTGAGTGACCAGGAGGTTAGGAAAGAGAAATGGCTGGTGTACAATAAAACTTTGGACTTTGTCCACAATTTTGATAAGTCCTATGATCCTTCGGAAAATTTTTGGCCTTGGGCCAAAAATATTGAGTCCCTAATGACATTATTCGAGGGTATCATGCAGACCCTCAGTGAGAAGAAACAAATGATAATGGAAGTTGAGCCAGAAAAGGCTCAAGCCATCTTAAGCAAACTTTCACAAGGAAGGATAATCCCACCTGGGAACTATGTGGTCTACAAAAGGAGAGGGTACAGTACTATCATGCCCAAGATTGATAAATCTTTTGATCAGAAAGGAAAGAGGCCAGCAAGTACTAGTGCCCAAAATATTTCCTCTCCCAAGAAACAAAAGGTGGATGGAAAAGACCAAGAGAGTGCATTATATTCTCCTTCCCAGTCCCCTTTACACATGGATGACCAAGCCATTGCTGAGCAATTGGTTGAAATGGGAAACACGTGGCAAGTCTTTTTCACTGCACAAGAGCTACAAGAAGGAGTGCCAGAGGCATACAACTACTAATCTCATAGTAGCAGAGTTCATAGGTAAAGAGTTGGATCCTATAACCAAACATGCCAGTGAAGAGTTCTTATCAGATGACAATTTTGTCAAGGCTAGCACCTTTATTCAATTTCTATGGAGAACTCACATTAATAATTTCAAATAGAAGTGCCAAAGGTTGCAAGAAGCCCAACCAAATCAGCCCAAGGATGATATTGAAAAGGAGGTCAAACAAGAGTTAATGAAAAAATTTGACAAAATCACTCCTGAAGAGGGTAGGGAGTTGCTAAAGAAGATGGGGGTAATTTTCCTTCCCCAGTGGGATTTGGCTGATGCAGTATTTTTTTATGCTGTCAGGAAAAAAGAAAAACCACTGAGCACTATTGGGGCATCAATTGGTGCCTAGTTTAGTGAAGATCATGCAGCTTTGGCAATATGGTCCTTGAAAAAGAAGAATGAAAGAAGATGATCAAACTAAGGATACGGGAATCCTCATTGTTAAAAGAGTTTCTGATACCTCATGTATTGAGACAGCTAACCTCGTTCTTCAAACTGCTAATTTTAGTTTGAAGGTAGAAGAAAAGTAGAAAGATGCATATAATAGCTTGAACCAAAATTATGAATTTGTATTAAAAGAATACAATGATGAAAGGGTTAAATATCTACAAAAGGATGATAGAATATCATTTATGGAGGGGAGGAAAATAGGAAAAATAATGCCTCAGAAGAGGATTACACAAGGAATGCACCAACCTTCCTCATCAAGTCCCATCATCACTTACCCTTCTTCCCCTGCACGATCTACTTCCACCACCCTAGTGGAGCTAGAACAGGAAAAGGCAATGCTGAAAGTTGCACGGGAAGAATTAGAAATGCAGAAAAAGGAATGGGTAGAGCAGTCTACAGCCTTCAGAGAAGTAGAAGCATGGGTCAATACTATGAAAGAATATCATGAAAATAAAGACAATCTGGATCAATTGGTGAGAAAGTGGAGAGGGAAAATAGATGAATTAAAATTGTTTTACACCTCTTGTAAGAAAAGTATTGATGTTGAGATAGACTTGACTGGCACCCAAAAATGTGTCAAATTACTTTTGGATATGGGAATCAGAAGAGACATTGTTATGAGGAAGGTGCTAAATTTTAAAAGGGAATACTCACAGGATAAATATGAAATATTCCCAAACCTCTTTAGGAAGAATGGAAACATCAAAGATGAGTGGTTGTGGTACAGGCAGATGAATGAAGCATTAGCAGTCAGAACCAATAGTATACTAACTCTGGAGAGTACCCTATTTTTTTCTCAAACAATTGAGATAGTGGGTATGGCCAGGTCATCCTTTGCATTCTCGTCAGATGAGATAGAGAAAGAAAATTTCACATGGAAGGAGATCAATAGAAGAAAAGATGAAGTTCTAGGCTTCATTTGGCTGAGTGAGGAAGTGTATACTTCCCTGAAGGACAGGTACACAATAACTGATTTGGGTGAAAGAGAAGATATGCAAGTGGATGAGGAAGCACAATAGAGCAGTTGATGCAGTTGAGAATGGATATCATACATCATCAACATAAGAGGCAGTGGTTTCCACATTTCTATCTCCCAGCAACTACTGGGAAAACGCAATCACCTTGTGGCCATAGGACAAAGAATTTGTTGGAATATCTTGTAACAAATGTGGTTTTTTCTATCTACTTGCTATTTTATCAGGTTATTCTCCAAGTTTTGTTTTCTAGCCTAGTCATCCGAAGCTTATTGCATCCTTGATCTTTAAGGATTCCAAGATGACTAGTGCTGGCGATATATACTAAGTTGTAACATATTGTAAAGGATGGAAAAAAATAAGACTGCGAAGCATATTTCTAAATGGTGTCTAAGCTCTGGTTTTGAACCAATTTGAATGTATTGATATCAGGCTTATATTAATAAAATTACAATGGAATCTCCATTTTGATACCAATGATGTCTTTTTTCATTTACTATAATCTCTTGTATGTTTAATTTGTAAGGCATCTTAAATGTACTGGTTATAAGGTAGCTATGTCATTATTTGTGAGTTTCTTTTAAGGAGGGTTTATACCTTGTAGGTAATTCCAGAGGGTTAGGGTTTATGTAGGAATTTGATACAGGGGTGTGAGGGTGAGAAGATAGTTTGTAAGACATTCCATCTGAGGTTTTATTATATTTCAATTAATTATCCCTAGTGTATGTATGTTTCATTCTGACTCTAACGCCCATGATTAGGCACTGGTCAAATTCTGATAAGTGGTTGTTATCAACATTCAAATATTAATCAATATTTATATTTCTGTTACCTGAAATACATGTCTAGATAGTTGTATTCAGTGCAATTCATCTTAGTGACTCCTTGAAGAGAGAATCAATAGGTTAACCTTCCTAATCCAAGTGGCTTAAAAAATAAGAAGGGTAATGAATCCTTATTCCACTGTTAGACTTGCTAAAAGATAATAGTTTGTTGAAGGTGCACCCAACTCGGTATGTGGAGCCCAAAGTGTAGAAGGAATTTAATCCTTGTTAATTATCCTTTTCCCTCTGAGAATCTAAATTAGGAACTAAAGTGTCTAGCATTCATTGCTATATAGTGATTCTGTAAGAAAAGGAGCTAACAAATTGGTGACTCTACTGGGGACATTGTAATGTTCTAAGAGTCATGTTCATGAAAGAGTTTGTCCTTGCAGTATTGAGAATTAGTTTATTTTTCCTCATAGTCATAAAGGCAAGTCTATTATTTTTATCTGTTATCACATAGTGTCTGAAAGTTTTGATCCTAAAAATGATATGAATATTGTCTTAGATGTAGTAACTGGTGGTTGCAAAATCTCTGGCTTAATACAGTATATGTTTACCAAGTAAAGTTATAGAGTTGATTTGCAGTAACATTAACAGTAAAGGAGCATTTTCTTAAGATTACCAAGTGAGGAATTAGCAAGAAACTTTGTTTTTAAGTTTTATTTTAACTTATTTCTAGAAGAGACAACTTGATTCAGGACAAGGTACTTGAGCTTTATATATATTTGTCCTCTGAAAAGAGGTGGCGACTCTAACCTCTGTGTACTCCAATGTTGCACATTAAACATTTTGAAAATATTTGTCTGTTTTTTAAGATGAGGCGACAAAGGAATACTAGATCATATTTCAGAGAAAATCCAGAAAAGGATGTTGGAGAGGATCTTCATACAGCTCAAAGGAAACAATGGTCCAAGAGAGGTACATCCAAACATGATTCCCACCATACCTCTAAAGGGAGGATGGAGACTCCTGTTCTAGAGAGAAAGTCAATTTCATCTGAAGATGCATGACCCATGGGACCAACTGACACTTACAAAGCTAACGCCAATTTTGATCCCTTCAGGGATGGAGAAAATATTGACATAGGTTTCTTTCCTGTAGAAGAAAATCTTTCTCCACCAGAAGAGACCTCTGCTACGGAAACAACTTTATATGATTCTGATAAGTCGCAAGATGAGATTATGGCTTCAAGAAGGAAAAATAAAGAACAAGAAAATGAAATAGCTGAAGAAGAGAAGAAACGTGGAAAAAAGATATATGACTTATTAGTGGAACGAGAAGAGCTCTTAGCTGAGACTAGAAGGAATGACCTTAAGGACAAAAGCCTAAGTCAAGAAGTTAATGGTTTGAATCCAGAATTATTTGGTAACCTTGATGATTTAAGGAACAAAGCCCCAAATAAAATCTCAAATCCTGACAAGAATGAATTTCAGAAATAAGGGCCTATCATCAGGCAACTGTTCCCATATGAGATTTAGCATGATGTAAAGCTTAAGATAAACACTAAGGAGGTTCCCAACAAAGGTAAAAAAGGGCTACTGGTGTGACTATAGAGGAGCCCAAGAAAAACTTGACCATCGCTCCAGGAATGTCTCAAGTTGATATTGAACTTGAACAAGCTATAAAAGCTAAGGAAGACCTAGCCAAACAACTAGAGAAGTTACAATTAGAAGCTATTGCAGCCGACATGAGAATGAAGATACATTTTCTACATTCTACTACTAACACTTCTTCCCCATTAATCAAAGGGGTGTTCCTAAAGTGCAATCTTCTGGTTTGAATTCAAATCTTAAGAACTCTGGCCCAAATGCAAGTGCTCAGCCCGGTGGTCCCTGCCCAAGCATTCAAGATACTAACCCTAAGAAAAGTGTCCCCCCACCCATTCAAAATCAAGGAGGAGCTACTGGACCAAGTGGAAATAATGCACTTGGAAGCTTCCAAAGAAGGCTTGTCCACATGAATAGATATAGAGCTCTCTTTTTTGAAGGAATTCTTGGTCACCCTAATGTGATCCCCAATGAGGTAAGAGATAAAATTCCCAAGTTCACTGGAAATAATGTTGTTACTTGTGAAGAGCATCTAAAATCTTTTAGTGATAAGATAACTTACTTTGAGATAAGATAACTGACTCAGAGATAAAAACCCTACAACCTTAAGGGATGCTTATAAAATAGCAATTGACATTGAGAGTAATAGGAGAGCATCATGAATATTGGGGGAAGAGGGAAGACAATAAACTTTGGAAGGAAAAGGGGCCAGCCAACAAAAATATCAAAGAAGATGATACGGTCGATAAACTAGTGAGTGTAGTAAAAGACCTTGCTTCCAAAATGGATAAAAATGATAGAGGAGGATACCGTGATAATAAATACACTAAGAAAAGATTTAAAAAACAATCTAACCTAAGAGATTACCATTATAAGACAAACTGGAATAATGGAAAACCAGTCTCTGATGGACAGGATAACCCAAAAGCCAAGGAAACCCCAGATCCCCTAAAAAGGAATAGTGCCAACTATGTTGAGAACACTCCCTAGTGTGATGCTTGCAATATGCCATACTCTTCCTATCAATGTGTAGTAGCCCAAGCTCTATTTGATCAAACAGAAGAAAGAGAACAAGAAGGGCCTTCTATCAATATGTTCACAGTAAAGAAACCATATCCTTGGTTTTTTGATATTGCGTCATCTTCTGATAATTTGTGTACAAAAGATAATTCTTGTTTTAAAAATCAATTACAAAATCCACCCTATCAAAGTGATAAGATTGAAAGTATTTCACAAGAAACTATAAACATAGTGGGAAGTGACAATTCACATTCTCATTTAAGAATTGTCACTGATGAGGAAAATATGTCTTTGACTGTTGCAGTAATAAATCAAGCACAAAATGCATACAACCTGAGAAATAGAACAGTACAATAACCTCAAGGCAAGTTTGTCCCTGTCTATGTCAAAAAGGATTCACCTCAAGTTATTGAGGATTTTCATGGTAAGGAAGATAATAATGATAAGTGTGGGAAACAAGAAGGACCCTCTTCTGATCATGCTAGAGGGGAAGAAGAAAAAGAGGAACTAGTACCCAATGAGAAATCCAAGAAAGTGAAAAGGATGAGTGATATATCGTCTAAATTGCCCCTTTTTGACATGAAACATGCTTTGACCCAAATGAAAGTCTCAGTCCCACTCATGGAAATGCTAAAAATAAAAGTGCATGAAAAAGATGCTCTAGCACTTTGAAAAGGGGTATATGATGTATCTTTTCCCAACCAAGAGGAAATACCTTTGACACCAAATGATACTAGAAAGGATAGTCCACTAATGAAAGGAAAAGAAAAAATAAAAGAATTTTCTAATATTTGTATTGGAAATATAATCACCCAAGAACCATTATCTGTTGACCCATTCTATGTCACCTTAATGGTTAATAGTTTCTTGGTAGAAACCTACATGATTGATTCTGGAGGTGCAGAGAATATGATGTCTTATCATGTTATGAAGGAATTGGGCCTTCATGTCATAACATCTGCTATAAGTTGTTATGTTATGGACAACAGGGAAGTTCCTGTGATAGGAACACTGAGAGACATTGAGGTGAAATGGTTTCTTTCCCAGAAGCAACTTACAGAATGGATATAGTGGTAGTGGACACTAAACCTTATTATGTTATGCTTCTGTCAAGGCAGTGGGCAGCAGTAGTGGGTGGAAAAATGCAGTTAGATTTGTCCTATGCAACTATCATTGTAAATGGACATGAGGTTGACTTTTACAGAGAACCCCAGTCATCTGTCATGGTGGAGGTGGTTCCACTTGACAAATTGAATTATTGTGTTAATGTTGATATGGAAAATTTTACTGTTGAAGAAATCAATCCACAGTTAAAGAACACTGACCCACTTTTGGATGAATTGTTGTTGCAACAAAATGGACTATGGCAAATGTACTTTGATGGAGGATGCTCAAAGGAAGGATCTGGAGCAGGATTTTTGTTTATTTACCCATCAGGTATCACCTTCAAGTACTCTTTCTTGCTGACTTTTCAATGCACAAACAATACTACTGAGTATGAAGCCTTAATCTTGGGAATGGATGGATATTGCTATCAAGCATGGTATTAAGTTTTTAAAAGTTCATGGAGATTCCCAGTTAATTATATCTCAGATTAGGGAGCATTATGTTGATAAAGATGATAGATTAACATTGTACAAGCATACTATGTGGGATAGGATAAAATTCTTTGATGCTTTAAATATCCTATGGATAGAGAGATCCAAAAACATAATGGAAGATTTCTTGGCAAATGTTGCCCTGAAAAATAATGATGCTACTCTTACTGGTATGTCTATGGTTGAAATTAAAAGTAGGCTTGTAGTTCCTGACAATATTCATAATTGGAAAGTATTTGAGGATGATAATGATATCCTTAGGTTTATCCAGTGTGTAGATCAATATGATAGTCAGAAGATTGATTGTGAATCTCTAGTATCAATTGTAGACAATAAGGAGTATATCTTGGATCAAGAGGTCATCCAATTGTATACTAATCACATTCCCAAAGGGTTGGTTGAATTGGAAGGTATGTTCAGCATAAATGATATTTATATGACTTAGAAGTCCAATGCCAAGGTTGGAGATATAGAGGAAGTTAACTTGGGATTTGAAACATCTCCCCAAGTAGTCTATATTGGTAAAAAAATAGACTGCAATGTGAGACAGAATTTGATAAAATTGCTGAAGAAATACAAGCATGTATTTGCATGGTCTTATGAGGATTTGAAAGCTTATAGAAAAGACCTATTTCAACATGATATCCTTTTAAAAAAAGGAATAAAACCATTCAGAAAAAAAGACCCATTAATCCCCCGCTGGCTACTAAAATGCAGGCATAATTGATGAAGCTAAGAGATGCATGTATAATTCAACCAAAAAGACATTCATCATGGGTTTCTAATTTAGTCCCTGTAAGAAAGAAGAATGGGGACATAAGATTGTGTTTCGATTTCAAAAATTCGAATGTAGCTTCATTGAGGGATAACTATGGACTACCTAAATTGGAGGCTATGTTGCATAAAGTCACTGGGTGTAACTTGTTGTCTATGATGGATGGATTCTCAAGGTACAATCAAGTGCTGGTTAAAGAATTTGAACAATTCAAGGAAACATTTACTACTCCTTGGGGCACTTATGTATATGCTCGTATGCACTTTGGTCTGAAAAATGCTGGTGCAATCTTTGAAAGAGCCATAGATGTAGCTTTCAAAGATCTTATAGATGTTCAGATGGTAGTATACCAAGATGATTTGATAGCTTTTTCAAAAAAGGCAGAGGATCATTGTAATCACTTGGAGAAACTGATGATAAAAGCATTGGAATATGGGGTGTCTTTAAACCCAAAACATTGTCACTTTTCGGTTACTAAGGGAAAACTCATGGGGAACATAGTATCAAAAGAGGGAGTAAGGATAGATCCTGAAAGAGTGGAAACCATTCAACAGGTATTTTCTCCCAAGGATTTAAAGGGTGTACAATCATTTCTAGGACAAATTAAGTTTTTAGGAGATTCATTGCCAACTTTGCATAACTAGTCAAGCCTATTGTCAAATTGCTGAAGAAAAATGTAAAGTTTGAATGGGACCAGGAAGCACAGTCAGATTTTGAAAAAATAAAACAAGCTATTCAAGAAGCACCATTCCTTGTATCCCCTAATTACACCAAGCCCTTTTCTTTGTTTACTTTTGGTTCATTCCATACTATTGCAACAGTCCTATTGCAAAAGGATGGTGATGTTGGAAAGATTGCTACAATGTAGACAATTGTTATTTTGTCATTGATGTCAAACCTTAATTGGTGAGACTATTGTTGTATGTTTGAGTACCTTATCCATTGATTGATGAAGATTTGGAAGAATGAGATAAAAAGAAGACCAAGGAATGGTTGAGTTATGATTATACACTAGGGTACTTGATCATTTGGCACTTTGGCAAAGTGATACATTGTTTATCTATCACTGACAATTTACTGGAAGGTTGATGCCGAGCAAAGCAAAGTCAATGCCGAGAAAAGAGAAAGGTGATGCTGAGCAAAGAAAATATGGTGCCGAGTGCCAGTGAAATGCCAAGGGAGATAGAGGAAACCGAGTAGCAGTATTTTGTTAATTGATGAGATTTGAGATCTATGGCCGACATAGTTGATTTTATTGGGATATCCATTATTAATTAAGATTGGTCCACACTCATTTAATGCATGGGAAACCATTATCAGCGCATGGATTTAATTATTAATTAATGACTGTATTGGAGAAGTAAATTAAATATAATGATGGAAAGATCTGTTGGATCTGACCTAACCTAAGATCTACGATCTTGATTAAGAAGAAAAAGATTTATCTGACCTAGATGAAGATGTATATTATAACCTACTATGGTTATTGTCTTAGTATCCAAGAAAGGAGAAGTTGAATGCAAAGTATTGTATGGTTAATTGAATGATTGGTAAAGACCTAGCAGAGAAGGCTGAGCAAAGAAGCGAAGTGATTTCTTGATGGATTTCCAAGCAGATCTGAAGTTCAAGATGAAAATGGAGGCCACTCAGTGAATTAGCATTAGAGCTGAAATTGGATCTGGATTTGCAGAGTAAGTTGAATGTATCAAATCACACCTATTGATTACTTTATAACCATTGTATCAGTTCAAATCCTTTAACCAGGTTGACCTAATAGTCATTGTATAAATCCTTTGAACAAGGTGATATTGTGATTGGAATTTTCTAAGTCCTCTAACAAGGCCACTCCTGACAGGGTGATTAAATCCTTTAACCAGGTCACATTTGACAGTGTGTTTTGTAACCTTTAACAGGGTTGGCTTCTAATAGGGAATCACTTCAGAAGAGTGAAATTTTTGTGGCATGTTACTGGTGGTTTTTCCCATATTGGGTTTCCATGTTAAATCATGGTGTCAAAATGTGTGAATATTATTGTTGTTAAGTTTCTGCAAGCTTATTTCATTAGTACAGTAAACTGCACACTTTTGTTGTTTATTGTTGCCGAGTAGATTTGAGTTGTTGAAGTTGGTTTAAAGTTTTATATGGGCACATCTGGACCTAAGGATAACTGATTCACCCCCCCTCTCAATTATTCTGAATTTATCCTAACAATTGGTATCAGAGCACTTGTTCTCTTGAATAAGTTTGAAGGTACTTGGAGATAAAGATCAAGATGTATAAAAGGTTTGGACCCAATATTAACAAGGAAAACTTTCCTGCATGGAAAAGTTTGATGAAACTTTAGTTGCCTGGTATTGGTGATTCTGCTAAATGACATATTGAAACAGAATATGTAGCCCCTACTGGAATTCTGAATGCTGCACAATTAAGAGAAAAGCATGAACATAATAAAGCAATGTTGGAACTTGCATCATCTCTGAACTATCATGAATTTTAGGACATCAAGGATTCTACAAGCGCAAAGCATATGTGGGATGCCCTTGCAACCCTTTATGGAGGTGATACGAATGTACTAAGAGACAAATCTAAAATCTTGAGAGGTAAGTATGATGATTTAAAAATGAAAGAAGGAGAAAACATAGTGCAATATTATGATAGGAAAAGGAAGATGTAAATGCTATTAGAGGAGCTAAGGGAACCATTGATGATGACACTATCATGAGAAAGGTACTGAGAACATTTCTTCCTATTTATGCTATTAGAGTATCTGCAAATAAAGAATTGAGATGTACTCCTAATAACAATTTGACTCTAGAAAGTTTGGTAGGTAGACTTACTGCATTTGAGATGTCAAATTTTGACAACTATACTCCACAAGCTGTTGAATTTGCTTTCAAGTCATAGATGGTCATCAACAAATCAAGGAAAGGAAAGGAATGTGTGGATAGTGATAGTGACACCTTAGATGATGATCTAGAAGAGCGTGAGGCACTTATAGCATGGAGACGAGCTTGAGGAAAAGAAAAATTCAAAGGTAAACTTCCTATTATTTGTTTTTCTTGTAACAAAGTTGGTCATATTGCTGCTAGATGTCTAGACAAGAATGAGAAAGATGAAAGAAGAGACAACAAGTACAAAGATAGAAAGGATGACCGAGACTATAGAAAGTACAAGGATTATAAAGACAAAGGTAAGAAATCTTTTTATATAGCTGAAGAAGCTTCTGACAGTGAATCTGATAAATCTGATGAAAATGATATAGAAGTTGTGTATGTTGCAATGAAAGATGATTCTGATGATGATGAGAAAACTACACTAATTTATTTTATGAGTAAAAGTGATCGTTGAATTATTGACAGTGGTTGTTCACGTCACATGACTGGTGATAAGGACAAATTTGAAACCTTAGATCAATTTAAAGGTGGATATGTTAAGTTTGGTAATGATATAGCTTGTAGAGTTAAAGGGAAAGGATCAATTCAATTGACTAGCAAGATTAGATGTGATGATGTATACTGGGTTGATGATCTTAAGTATAATTTGTTGAGTGTTTCACAGCTAAACACTTCTCATTACAGAGGTGAATTCCATCACAAGAAAGAAAAGATCTATGATGCCAATGGAGAATTAGTTGGAGGTGGTGAGCAAAAAAAAGGTAACTTGTTCTATGTGGATTTAGCTAAAGAGACATGCATGTTTGCAGAATATAATGATTTTTGGTTATGGCATAAGAGGCTATGTCATATTAACTTTGATAACTTGAAAAAGCATAAGTAAATTGAAAAAGGTTAGAGGGCTGCCTAAGTTAAAGAAACCTAAGAATGCAATGTGTAAGCAATGTAAATTGGGCGAAATCACTAAATCTAGTTTTAAGAGAAAAACTCATACTTCTAAGAATATTTTGGAATTGGTTCATACTGACCTTTGTGGCCCTATTGGTGAGAAAAGTTACCGTGGAGACAAATATTTTATTTTATTTGTAGATGAATACTCTAGGATGATGACTATTATGTTTCTCAAAGAAGAATCTGATGCATTTCAGTTATTTAAGTGGTACTTGGCAAAAGTTGAAAAGGAAACAGGTAAGAGTCTAAAATGTTTGAGATCTGACAGAGGAGGTGAGTTCATTTCTAATGAGTTTAACAGGTTCTGCAATGACCGAGGGATAAAAAGACAGATTTCAGCACCTAGGACACCACCACAAAATGGTATAGCTGAAAGAAGAAATCGATCTATCATGGATTGTGCCAGAACATTAATGAAGGAGAAAAATGTTGCACAGATATATTGGAGAGAAGTTGTGAGTACAACTTTTTATACCTTGAACTAAGTACAAGTCAAGAAAGGTACAAATACTACACCTTATGACCTATGGTATGGACATGCACCTACTCTAAGTTATTTTAAAGTCTTTGGGAGTAGATGTTTTATACTAAAGGATAACATAAATGGTAAACTTGATGCTAAAGGAGAAGAAGCCATATTTCTTGGATATTCTACTAAGAGTAAGGCATACAAATGTTTAAATTCTAACACTAACAAAATTGTAAAAAGTGCAAATGTTAGAATTGATGAATATGCAGAAAGATATGAAGCTTAAAGCATGATTAAGCCTGAAAGTTACAGATCATTCACCTATCCTGAAGAGGAGGATTCTAATGAAAATGAAAATGAAGTTGTCGAGCAACAATCTACACCTACCGAGACATAGAACGAAATTGCCAGGCAACAGGAGGTGACTGCCGAGCTATCTGATGGAGATGTCAACTCACAATTTCACCCTGAACTAAACTTGAATGATCAAACTGAAGCTAAAAAAGAGCCTACTTTGGAAAAATATGTAAGGGACCATAAGACTGATCAAATCATAGGAGCAAAGGATTCTATAGTTATGACAAGAGGAAAATGAAGAGAAGACACATGTTTTCTATGTGATTTTGAGCCTAAGACAGTAAAATATGCTTTGGATAATGAAGAATGGATTCAAGCCATGAATGAAGAGATAGACCATATTGAAAAGAACAAGACATGGACACTAGTACCGAGACCTGAAAACAAAAATGTAATTGGTACAAAGTGGGTATTCAGAAACAAGCTGAATGAACATGGAGAGGTGACAAGGAATAAAGCAAGACTGGTATGCAAAGGGTATGCACAAGAGGAAGGAATTGACTATGGAGATACATTCACCATAGTTGCAAGATTGGAGGGTGTAAGAACTCTACTTGCATATGCAACTTACAAAGGATTTAAATTTTCTATCAAATAGATGTGAAGTCGGCATTTCTAAATGGGATATTAGAAGAGGAAGTATATATTGAACAAGCTGATGGATTTATTGACCCAAGTTAGAGGAACATGGTTTGCAGACTACACAAGGCATTATATGGACTGAAACAAGCACCCAGAGCATGGTATGAAAGATTGCACAATTATCTGATGAAGATTGGATTTGCAAGAATCAATGACAACAACAATTTGTATTTGAAAATAGAGCAAGGTAAAGGAATTTTATTGGCTGAAATTTTTGTTGATGACATCATATTTAGTGGACAAGATATGATATGTAATTTTCAAAAGAGATGCAAACTGAATTTGAAATATCTATGTTTGGTGAGATAAAATTCTTTGTTGGTTTACAAATACATCAAATGAAGAATGACATCTATATTAATCAATCAAAATATATCAAGGAGATATTTAAAACTTTTGGTATGGAAGATTCAAAACCAGTGAGTACAGCCATGGCTGCTGGATAGAAGTTGACAAAGAATGATGATACCAAAGAGGTAAATCAAACACTGTACAGATCAATGATTGGTAAGCTACAATATGTTGTACATAGTAGACCTGATATTGCATTAACAGTTGGAATTGTTGCTAGATTTTATGCTAATCCAAAAGAAACACATATAATGGCAGTGAAAACAATTCTGAGATATTTGAAAGGTATAGAAGACTATGGCCTATATTACAAAAGGAATGACAAGTTTGAACTCAGATTCTATACTGATTTTGACTGGGCTGGTAATGTTGATGATAGAAAAAGCACCATAGGAGGAGCATTTATTTTAGGGAAAAGATTAGTTTCCTAGACAAGAAAGAAACAAAATTGCACCTCACAATCTACAGCTAAAGCCGAGTATGTTGCAACAATAGTTAATTGTTTAAACATTGTGTGGTTGAAGATACTACTAAAAGGTATGAAGGAGGAGATTACAAAACCAGTTTTCATATATTGTGATAACATGAGTGCCATTAATATTTCTATAAATCATGTAATGCACACTAAGACAAAACATATAGCTATCAAGTATCATTACTTGAGGGAGCTAGTTCAGAAGAAAGAAGTGAGACTGGAATATGTGAACACTAAGGAACAGTTGACGAACATATTTACAAAAGAATTACCCAAGGATGATCATGAGTATCTAAGAGGTAAATTTGGGGTGATTCCCATGGCAGAGGCTAACTAGTGCTGAATGGTATTGTTGCATCAAATGTTTTAATCAGAACACTTGACACATTGATGCACAGTAAGTCACATTTTTCGGATGCTGCCTAAAAACTGTGAAGTAGAAGACAGGAATAGAAAAGAAGATCAGTCATACACAAATAGGATAGGAATAGTATGATACAAAGATTAGAATAGAAGAATCTGCATAATGAAGATGTCAACATCTTTGGCATTGTTGTTAAAGAGGGAGATTATTGCTAAAACAATAGATACAAGGGAGATATTACTGAAAGAGGGAGCTAAATAGTAACAAAAAACATTTTCAGTGTGATTATAGACATAGAGGGAGTCAGAATGAAGCTAAAGAAATTAATGAAGATTTGTTCATATCAGGAGCACATGCATTTTTTTTTTTGGATTGTATGGTAACTTTGGTTGGAAATTATTGTTTTATAGTTTAGTGTTTCCATCAATGCCAAAGAGGGAGATTGTTGGAAAGATTGATACAATGTAGACAATTGTTATTTTTTCATTGATGTCAAACCTTAACTGGTGAGACTATTGATGTATGTTTGAGTACCTTATCCATTGATTGATGAAGATTTGAAAGAATGGGATAACAAGAAGACCAAGGAAATGGTTGAGTTATGAGTATACACCAGGGTACTTGATCATTTGGCACTTTGGAAAAGTGATACATTGTTTATCTATCACTGACAGTTCATTGGAAGGTTGATGATGAGCAAAGAAAAGTTGATGCCGAGCAAAGCGAAAGGTGATGCCATGAAAATAAAAGATGTTATCGAGCGCTAGTGAAATGTCGAGGGAGACAAAGGAAGCTAGGCAGTAGTATTTTTTTAGTTGATGAGATTTGAGATCTATGGCTAACATATTTCATTTTATTGGGATATGCATTGTTAATTAAGATTGGTCCACACTCATTTAATGCATGGGAATCTGTTACTAGTGCATCGATTCAATGTTTAATTAATGACTGTATTGGAGAAGTAAATTATATGTAATGATGGAAAAATCCATTGGATATGACCTAACCTAAGATCTATGATCTTGATTAAGCGGAAAAAGATTTATCTGACCTAGATGAAGAGGTATATTATAACCTACTATGGTTATTGTCTTAGTATCCAAGAAAGGAGAAGTTGAATGCAAAGTATTGCATGGCTAATTGACTGATTGGTAAAGACCTAGAAGAGAAGGCTGAGCAGAGAAGCGAAGTGATTGCTTGATGGATTTCCAAGAAGATCTGAATTTTGAGATGAAAATGGAGGCCACTCAGTGAATTAGCATTAGAGCTGAAATTGGATCTGGATTTGCAAAGTAAGTTGTATGTATCAGATCACACATACTGATTACTTTCTAACCATTGTATTAGTTCAAATCCTTCTACCAGGTTGACCTAAGAGTCATTGTATAAATCCTTTGAACAAGATGACATTTAGATTGGAATGTTCTAAGTCGTCTAACAAGGCCACTCCTGATAGGGTGATTAAATCCTTTAACCAGGTCACATTTGACAGTGTGTTTTGTAACCTTTAATAGGGTTGGCTCCTAACAGGGCATCACTTCAGAAGAGTGAAATTTTTGTAGCATGTTACTGGTGGTTTTTCCCATATTGGGTTTCCACGTTAAATCATGGTGTCAAAATGTGTGAATGTTATTGTTGTTAAGTTTCTGCAAGCTTATTTCATTAGTACAGTAAACTACACACTTTTGTTGTTTATTGCCACAGAACAGATCTGAGTTGTTGAAGTTGGTTTAAAGTTTGATATGGGCACATCTAGACCTGAGGATAATTGATTCACACCCCCTCTTAGTTATTCTAAATTCATCCTAACAGGTGAGGGATTTGAACATCCCATTGTATTTTTTAGAAATTCATTGTAGTCAGCTGAGTTAAACTATAAGTTGATGGAGAAACAAGCCTATGCTCTGGTCAAGGCAGTCAACGCTTTCAGGCCCTATTTGGTATGTGCAAATGTAAATGCCTATGTTCCTCATGCTTCTATCAAGGACATTTTTGTATAGAATGAAGTAACAAGAAAAAAATGTAAATGGATAAAGAAAATACAAGAGTTTGATCTAGACATCCATATCACTAAGTTGGTGAGGGGACTAGGATTGGCAAAGTTGATGACAAAAGAAAATTTGGATTTAGTCCAAGATAACAGTGTTGATACAAATGAGAATTGCTTGAAAATTATTGAAATGAAACCTTGGTATGCCAGTATTGTATATCTTCTGAAAAATCCTAAATGTCCAGATAACCTAAATGACAACAAAAGGAGGAGTTTGAGACTGCAAGCTCAAAAATATGTTTTGTTGCATGGAGACTTGTTCTGGAAAAATAGAGATGGGATCCTCCTATTATGCCTTGAAAAAGGTCAATCAAAGAAGATGTTGAAGGAAATGCATGCTGGAATGTGTGGAGGGCACTATTCTTCAAGGTCAAGAGCTCATAAAATTTTGAGAGCTGGATACTATTGGCCTTGTTTGTTCCAAGATGCTTACAATATGGTCAGGAAATGTGAGCCATGACAAAGGTTCTCAAGTAAGATGAAGTATTCAGGAGCTTTAATTTCAAATCCTATAGTAGCAGAGGCCCCCTTTTCTATGTGGGGAACAAAATTTATAGGAGAATTTGATGAAAAATCAAGTGGAGGCCATAGCTGGATTCTGTTGGTCATCAACTATTTTACAAAGTGGGTGGAAGCAGTTTCGACGAAAAGAGAAACAAGCACTGTGGTCATTGATTTTATAATAAATAACATGATTACAAGATTTTGTGTTCCCCTCAAGTTGGTAATGGATAATTCCATGTGTTTCAGGTCAGAGGAATTCACTGATTTTTGCACCAATATGAGAATTGTTATGTCCTATTCTTCCCTATATCATCCTCAAGCCAATGGTCAGGCAAAATCTAGTAACAAAAGCATCTTAAAAATCTTGAAAAAAAGCTTGGAAGGAAACAAAAGAGCTTGGCATGCAAAATTGAAAGTCACCCTTTGGGGAGATAGGATTAATGTAAAAAGGACCACTAGAAAATCTCCCTTTGAGCTGGTTTATGGTGTTCAATCAAGAATGCCTGTCAACAATCTACTCCCAAATTATAATTTTATCCAAGATGAATAAATGGAAGTTTCTAAACCCATGGAAAAAAGGATGGTTCAGTTGGTAGAATTGGATGAAATAAGGAGAGAAAGCTAGAGAGAAAATGTCAAATTACAACAAAAAATGAAGTATCTTTTTGATAGAAGGGTAGATGAAAGAAAGTTTCATCCTAGTGATTTTGTATTGCAATGGAATATCAGGGCTGAAAAAAAAGGAAAACACAAAAAGTTTGAGTCATTATGGATGGGGCCTTTTTTCATATCGTGGATTTTTGGAAAAGATTCTCATTTCCTCAAGAATCTGGATGATGAAGAATAGGAATTGCTAGTGCATGGATAGTTTCTAAAAAATTTCTTCAATTGGCTCTTCTTTTCCATGCACATTAGTATGTATTATATGTATAGGTGTGTTTATTTTTGTTGTGTGTTTGTTTCTGGTAATAGGTTAGTCTGGTTTGTAGTCTGCCTCCCTAGAGATCTGTGGCTCTTTCTATAACCTGACATTTAAACATCCTTAGAGAGAGCCACTGTTGGTACTATTTCCTGTTTGGAATATGCCTTGTAAAATTTTGAAGTCTCATGTCATTCATGTTCTCCAAAGGTTTAAAATCATGGTCAAAATTTTTCTTATGCGTATGCAAATTTTTGTTCTAACCATCAACCTAGTTGGAAATGCTAAAAAACCTTGTTTCAAGTCTCCTAGTGTAAATTTGGTCATAAAAACCATAGGTGTTGAAATGCCTTCTATTTTTGTGTTACTTTTTCACTTAAATAATGTCTTGAATGGGTTCATTTTAAAGTGGTCATGTTTATTAAAGTTGTCAATCCTAACACCGTGGTCTTACATTATTCCCTAAGTCCAAAGTTCGCTGATGTTTTAATTAAAGTTATTATCCGTCGCGCAAGTTTGTTTTAATCAGATGGCCCGCTTAATAGCTTAATCTCAAACTAATCGACATCTATCAAGTAAGCCATTAAGCCATCATGCCATGTGTCTTTGGTGGGACCGATGGTTGTAAATGTCCTCAGTTTATTGGTGGCAAAATCCTGAAAGAATCAACGGTAGACTTAATCGGTTACTCCCAAGATGTACATCATCTATCATATAAGTGATTAAGCGGTGCTGACGCATGTCAAAGGAAATAATGTGGGTCCTATCAAAGGAAGCATAAAGGTGATTAAAGTTTAGATAGATCTAACGGTTGGCGTAATCGCTTAAAGCCAAGATGCACAACATCTAAAAGTTAAGCGAATAAGTGGTGAAGACATTTGGCAGTTGGTGGACCCGGGTATTCTGAGCTAGCGATGACTAAACTATGGATAACTTGTTTTTGATCCAATGGTCAGCTTAATGGCTTATCTCAAAGATGCATGAGATCTAGCATCTAAGCCATTAAGTAGTACTGATGCGTGTCAAGTTGATGACATGTAGTCCACAAAAGGTAAAGCTGACCGCAGGATAAAGGTTGGAGAAGTTTGAAAAGATCTAATGACCCACTTAATGGCTTAGAGAGAAACTAATCGACATTTGTCATCTAAGCCATTAAGCCATGATTTCATGTGTCCTAGTGGGTTTGACTAAGGTTGTAAAGATAGGATTAAAGGAACAACACCTACAAAAAAGATTGACAGTTGGATTATTCGCTTGAAGGTAAAGTGTTTGAGATCTAATGAATAAGAGATTAAGCTGTGATGACCAGTGACATAAATGGTTGGTCCTATACAATGTAGTTATAATTTTAATAAGGTTGCAAATATGAAAGGATCAGATGGTTCTCTTAATGGCTTAAAGTCAAAGTAATCAAGATCTAGTGATTAAGTCATTAAGTCATGTTGACACGTGTCCCAGATGATGACGTTGAAGCCACGGTCAGTAAGCTCAAAGTGAGATAACTTCCAAAAAGGTTAACATGAATCTCACGGTGGACTTAATCTCTTAAGGAGAAGAAGCACAAAATCTATCATGTAAGAAATTAAGTCATGCTGACACATGTCCCAAATGAACAGTGGTGTCCAGGAAAAGAAGAGGGTCACTAGATGAAGGAGATGTTTCTTGAAATATATGGCTCAGATTCAAAGTTACCAAAATGAGTTTCAGTTAGTCGTTAAGCCACAAATTTGAGGTAGGCAAATTAATTGTAGAACGTGTGGCCATTTTAGTTCAATTCAATGTGAAAGATTGATTTGATTGAAGTAGTGTAATTCATTATTTCATCTTGAAGTCACCATAACTCACCAGAATTACCCAAGCAAAGAAACAGAATTGTAGAGATATTCAGCTACTTGCGATAGAATTGCAGAATGGGTAAGTCTTCTCTAATAAAGCAAAATTCAAGTTTCTAGTAAGGTTTGCAATTCAAAAGGCTTTCAGAATTATCGTTTCAAAATATGAATTTCATCTCAGAAAAAAATCCCTAGGTTCAAAATGGCCCCTAGGATTGAACTCTTTGGAAAGGTAGATTACAAGAAGAGAAATTTTAGAGAGGATCTATTGCAACAATTAAAAGGATCCAGGGGTGATGCAACCCAAATTAAAAGAATATTCCCAATGCATCTGCTCTTTAAAGTAGGAGAAGGTTTATATGACACGGGTAGGTGGGCCAGAGATGTTAAAACCAGTCTAAATGGTCTAACTCTATTTAGAACTGCCTACAGCCAAAGGAACACTCCTACTCTAGATTTTAACATATGGGACTTAGATGTGGGAAATTTGATAGTACCCAGGGTGTTCATGGATATATATTTGTTCACCCTGATAGCCAATTCTTATGAAAAAGTATCCAGGGTTGTTAGCGGTACACATGGAAACGTGCTGTTGACAGTCACAGCCAATGAAATCATAATAATTTTCAAGTTGAGTGATACTTCAGTACAAATGGATGATATTGACTTTGATTATTTTAAGGAAGTATACCAGACACAAAGGGAATACTACAGAAATGAGGCCTTGAAAGGATACTTTAACAAGATAGGGGACTTGATTGTAGGAGGGCCTAACACACCAAAACAATTTAAGTTGGATTATTTCAATGGCAAGGCCAAAAAAATGTATAGTTATTTGTGCCATGTTCTACGAGAAGATGAAGAAACAACAATGCCTCTCCATATAATGCTCATGGTGGTTCATATTCTTCATCCCCACCTATCAGTAGTTTTTGACTACGCTTCTTAGATTGCCCAAAAAATGCATCAAGGTATGGTAGGTATCTAAGACAACAACATACTCAAACCAATGGGGTGGTCTTTCCTTATGTTCAATAGTGTTGACTTATTTGAGGAGGAGATGGACTTGAATAATTTCCAAGGTGATGAGGACTTGCCTGTTCAAATGTGGAGTGTTGATCTATCATGGGATAGAAAAGAATCCAGTTATGTATACTTCGACATGGTTTTTACTACTAGGCTTAAGTCATTATTATCTAGGAAAAATGCAAGGATCCATATGGATATGATGAAATTATTGAGACCTACGGAGTTTTCCCTAGAGTTAAAAATTGGCCACAATTGGGGAGATTTGATTTTATACCCTATTTCTACAGTAATAAGGGTTTATGGATTCATGGGAACCCCCAATGTGCTGCCCTATAGAATCACTTTGAAGATTGAAATTGCAAAAATTATGAGACAATTGGGTGGACTACAAGAGGAAGCCCTAATAGGAAAAATGAAGGAAAACATTTCCCTACCCTTACAAGAGCCCATCATTTCATCATCATAAAGCCTGGGTGGACACAGTTTGACAAATATTTTGAGCCCTATCATTTAGAAAAGTATGTATCCAGGTGTATAGATAATGAAGATTTCATAATGGGCATGTACAAAAAGAGAACCAAGTGCTTGGCATTAGAGCACTAGTTTCATTTCCCCGAGGATGTTGTTAGAATTTTTTTTGATCTGAGTGACCAGGAGGTCAGGAAAGAGAAATGGATAGTGTACAAGAAATCTTTGGACTTTGTCCATAATTTTGATTATTCCTATGATCCTTTGAAGGAATTTTGGCCTTGGGCCAAAAATATTGAGTCCCTAATGACATTATTCGAGGGTATCATGCAGACCCTCAGTGAGAAGAAACAAAGAATAATGGAAACTGCGCTATAAAAGGCTCAATTCATCTTAAGCAAACTTTCACAAGGAAGGATAATTCCACCTAGGAACTATGTGGTCTACAAAAGGAGAGTGTATAGTACTATCATGCCCAAGATTGATAAATATTTTGATCAGAAAGAAAAGAGGCCAACAAGTACTAATGCCCAAAATATTCCCTCTTCGAAGTAACAAAAGGTGGAGGGAAAAGAGAAAGAGAGTGTATTATATTCTCCTTGACAGTCCCCTTTGCACATGGATGACCGAGCCATTGTCGATCAATTGGTTCAAATGGTAAACATAGGGAAAGTCTTTGTCACTATACAAGAGCTGCAAGAAGGAGTGCCAGAGGCTCCTAGGTATACAAGTGTTGATCTCACAATAGTAGAGTTCACATGCAAAGAGTTGGATCCTATAACCAAACAGGCCAGTGAAGAGTTCTTATCAGATGACATTTTTGTCAAAGATGGGGCCTTTATTCAATTTCTATGGAGAGCTCACATTGATGAGTTCAAAGATAAGTGCCAAGGGTTGCAAAAAGCCCAACCAAATTATCCCAAGGATGATATTGAAAAGGAGGTCAAACAAGAGTTAATGACCAAATTTGACAAAATCACTCCTAAAGCAGGCAGGGAATTGGTAAAGAAGAAGGGAGTCCTTATCCTGCCCCAATGGGATTTGGCTGATGCATTATTTTTTTATGCTGTCAGGAAAGAAGGAAAACCACTAAGCACTATTGGTGCAAAAATTGGTGACCAGTTAAGTGAAGATCATGCAGCTTTGGCAATATGGTCCTTGAAAATAAAGATAAAAGAAGAAAGAAAGAAGATGATCAAACTAAGGATATAGGAAGCCTCATTGTTAAAAGAGTTTCTGATACCTTGGGTATTGAGGCATCTAACCTCATTCCTCATCAAGTCCCATCATCACTTACCCTCCTTCCCCTCCACCATCTACTTCCACCACCCTAGAGGAGCTAGAACAGGAGAACGTAATGCTAAAATCTGCAAGGGTAGAATTAAAAAGGTAGAAAAAGGAATGGGTAGAGCAGTCTGCGGCCTTTACAGAAGTAGAAGCATGGGTAAAGCAAAGGTATGAAGAGTAGTTGATGCAGTTGAGAATGGATATCATACATCATCAACGTCAGGGGTGGTGGTTTCCACATGGCTATTTCCCAACAACTACAAGGCAAACACAATCACCATGTGGCCATAGGACAAAGAATTTGTTCAAATATCTTGTAAAAAAAGTGGTTTTTTCTGTCCACTTGCTATTTTTTCCGGTTATTGTCCAAGTTTTGTCTTCTAGCCTAGTCATCTGAATCTTGTTGCATCATTTATCTTTAAGGATTCCAAGATGAATAGTGATGGCGATATATAGTAAGTTGTAACATATTGTAAAGGATGGAAAACAATAAGATTGCGAAGACGATTTCTGAATGGTTTCTAAGCTTTGGTTTTGAATCAATTTGAATGTATTGATATTAGGCTTATATTAATAAAAATACAATGGAATATCCATTTTGATACCTATGATGTCTTTTTGCATTTACTATAAGCTCTTGTATGTTTAATTTGTAAGGCATCTTAAATGTACTAGTTATAACGTAGCTATGTCATTATTTGTATTTTCTTATAAGGAGGGTTTAAATCTTGCAGGTAATTCCAGAGGGTTAGGGTTTATGCAAGAATTTGATATAGGATTGTGAGGGTGAGAAGATAGTTTGTAAGACATTCCATCCAAGGTTTTATTTTTATTTTAATTAATTATCCCTAGTGTATGTATGTTTCATTTTGACTCTATCACCCATGATTAGGCACTGGTCAAATTCTGATAAGTGGTTTTTATCATCAATCAAATATTAATCAATCTTTATATTTCTGTTACCTGAAATACATGTCTAGATAATTGAATTTAGTGCAGTTAATCTTAGTGATTCCTTGAAGAGAGAATCAATAGGTTAACCTTCCTAAGCAAAGTCGCTTAAAAAAGAACAAGGGTAATGAATCCTTAATCCAATGTCAGACTTGCTGAAAGATAATAGTCTATTGAAGGTGCACACACCTGGGTATGTGGAGCCCAAAGTGTAGAAGGAATTTCATCCTTGTTAATTAGCCTTTTCCCTGTGAGAATCTAAATTGGGAACTAAAGGGTCTAGCATTCATATCTATATACTTATTTTGCAAGAAAAAGAGCTAACAAATTGGCGACTCTACTGGGGACATTGTAATGTTCTAATAGTCATGTTCATGAAAGAGTTTGTCCTTGCAGTATTGAGAATTAGTCTTTTTTCATCATAGTCATAAAGGAAAGTCTATTCTGTTTATCTGTTATCACATACTGTCTGAAAGTTTTGATCCTAAAAATTATACGAATCTTGTCTCAGATGGAGTAAATGGTGGTTGCAAAATCTCTGGCTTAATACAGTATATGTTTCTAAAGGAAAGTTACACAGTTGATTTGTAGTAACATGAATAGTAAAGGAGCATTTTCTTAAGATTACCAGGTGAGGAATTAGAAAGAAACTTGGTTTTTAAGTTTCATTTTGACTTATTGATAGAAGAGACAACTTGAGTCAAGACAAGGTACTTGAGCTTTATATATATTTGTCCTCTAAAAAGAGGTGGCGACTCTAACCTCTATGTACTCTAGTGTTGCAAATTAAACATTTTGAAAATATTTGTCTGTTCTGTAAGATGATTCAAAAAAGGAATAGTAGATCATATTTTAGAGAAAATCCTGAAAAGGATGTTGGAGAGGACCTCCATACACCTCAAAGGAATGAATGGTCCAAGAGAGGTACTTCCAAACATGATTCCCACCATACCTCTAATGTGAGGATGGAGACTCCCATTCCAAACAGAAAGTCATCTTTATCTGAAGATGCGAGACCCATGGGACCAACTGACCCTTACAGAGCTAATGCCAATTTTGATCCCTTCAGGGATGGAGAAAATACTAATATAGGTTTCTTTCTTGCAGAAGAAAATCTTGCTTCACCAGAAGAGACCTCTATTGCTGAAACAATTTCATATGATTCTGATAAGTTGCAAGATGAGATTATGGCTTTAAGAAGGAAAAACAAAGAACAAGAAAATGAAATAGCTAAAGTAGAGAAGAAACGTGGACAAAAGATATATGACTTATTAGTTGAAAGAGAAGAGCTCTTAGCTGAGACTAGAAGGAATGACGTTAAGGCCAAAATCCTGAGTCAAGAATTTAACGGTTTGAATCCATAATTGTTTGGTAACCTTGATGATTTAAGGAACAAAGCCCCAAATAAAATCTCAAATCATGACAAGCATGAATTTGAGAAAGAAGGGCCTATCATCAAGCAACTGTTCCCATATGAGATTGAGCATGATGCAAAGCTTAAGACAAACACTAAGGAGGTTCCCAACAAAGGTAAACAAAATGTTGTTGGTGTGACTATAGAGGAGCCTAAGAAAAACTTGACCATCCCTCCAAGAATGTCTCAAGTTGATATTGAACTTGAACAAGATAGAAAAGCTAAGGAAGACTTGGCCAAAAAACTAGAGAAGTTACAACTAGAAGTTGTTGCAGACGACATGAGAATGAAGATAGATTTTCTACATTCTACTACTAACACTTCTGCAAGTAGCTCTATGCCAGTTGATCATGAAGCATAGCAACAAAAAAAATCAACCGTCCAAATCCCAATAATCAAGGGGGTGATCCTAAAGTGCAATCTTCTGGTTTGAATTCAAATGTTAAGAACTCTGGCCCAAATGCAAGTGCTTAGCCCTATTGTCCCTGCCCAAGCATTCAAGCTACCAACCCTAAGAAAAGTGTTCCCCCACCCATTCAAAATCAAGGAGGAACTACTGGACCATGTGGAAATAATGCACTTGGAAATTTCCAAAGAAGGCCTGTCGACATGAACAGATATAGAGCTCTCTTTTTTGAAGGAATTCCTGGTCACCCTCATGTGATCCCCAATGAGGTAAGAGATAAAATTCCCAAGTTCACTGGAAATAATGTTGTTACTTGTGAAGAAAATCTAAGAGCTTTTAGTGATAAGATAACTGACTTTGAGACTGAAAATCAGGATGTTATTATGAAACTTTTTGTTCAGTCATTAACAAAAGATTCTAGGGATTGGTTCAGAAATTTACCTAATGATAGTATTGATTCTTTGGATGAATTTGTAAAGTCTTTTAGGGAACAGTATAGAGAACATGTAAATTCTAGATACATGTTAAATGAATTCAATAACATTAAAAAGTTCCCAAATGAGAGTATGGCTGATTTTAACAGTAGATTTCAAAAGGCCATGAATAAACATTTCCAAGTCTTAAGGTTAGATGAGGAAGTATGCCTCACTACTTATATCAATGATGCTGATGGAAAAATGTCCTATCTACTCAGAGATAACAACCCTAGAACCATAAGGGATGATTATAAAATAGAAATTGAGATTTTGAGTAATAGGAGAGCATCAGGAAAATCGGGGAAGAGGGAAGACAATAAAATTTGGAAGGAAAAGGGGTCAACCAACAAAAATGTCAAAGAAGATGATACAGTCAATAAAATGGTGAGTGCAGTAAAAGACCTTGCTTCCAAAATGGATAAAAATGATAGAGGAGGATACTGTGACAATATGTACACTAACCAAAGATTTGATAAACAACCTAACCTAAGAGATTACCCTTATAAGACAAATTGGAATAATGGAAAACTAGTCCTTAATGGATAGGATAACCCAAAAGCCAAGGAAACCCTAGATCCCCTAAAAAGGAACAGTGCTAACTATGTTGAGAACACTCCCTGGTGTGATGCTTGGAATATTCCACACTCTTCCTATCAATGTGTAGTAGCCCATGCTATGTTTGATCAAACAGAGGAAAGAGAACAAGAAAGCCCTACTATCAATATGTTCACAGTAAAGAAACCATATCCATGGTTTTTTGATATTGCATCATCTTCTGATAATTTGTGTATAGAAGATAATTCTTGTTTTAAAAATAAATTACAAAATCCACCCTATTAGGAAAAGAGGTCTTTGTCTGTTGCAGAAATCAATCAGGCACGAAATGCATACAACCTGAGAAATAGAACAATACAACCAACTCAAGGAATGTTTGTCCCTGTCTATGTCAAAAAGGATTCACCTCAAGTTATTAAGGAGTTTCATGCTAAGGAAGATAATAATGATAAGTGTGGGAAACACAAGAAGGAACTTCTTCTAATCATGTTGGAGGGGAAGAAGAAAAAGAGGAACTATTACCCAATCAAAAATCCAAGAAAGTGAAAAGGATGAGTGATATATCCTCTGAATTGCCCCTTTTTGACATGAAACATGCTCTGACACAAATGAAAGTCTCAGTCCCACTCATGGAAATGCTGAAAATAAAAGAGCACAAGGAATTTGCCCAGGCACTTTTAAAAGGGATAAATGATGTATCTGTTCCCAACCAAGAGGAAATACCTTTGACACCAAATGATACTAGAAAAGACAGTCCACTAGTGAAAGGAAAAGAAAAAAACTAAGAATTTTCTAATATCTGTATTGGAAATATAATCACCCAAGAACCATTATCTGTTGACCTATTCTATGTCACCTTAATGGTTAATAGTTTGTTGGTAAAAAACTGCATGATTGATTATGGAGTTGCAGCAAATGTGATGTCTTATCATGTTATGAAGTAATTGGGCCTCCAAGTCAGTACATCTGCTAGAAGTTGTTATGCTATGGACAACAGGGAAGTTCCTGTGATAGGAACACTGAAAGACATCGAGGTGAAGATTATTGCTTTCCCCGAAGCAACTTATAGAATATATATAGTGGAAGTGGACACTAAACTATATTATGGTATGCTTCTGTAAACGCAGTGGGTAGTAGTAGTAGGTGGAAAAATGCAGTTAGATTTTTCCTATGCAACTATCCCTGTAAATGGACATGAGGTTAAGTTGTATAAAGAACTCTTTCTTGCTGAATTTTAAATGCACAAACAATATTACTGAGTATGAAGCCTTAATCTTAGGAATGGATATTTCTATCAAGCATGGTATTAAGTGTTTAAAAGTTCATGGAGATTCCCAGTTAATTATATCCCAGATTAGGGAGCATTATGCTGCTAAAGATGACAAATTAAAATTGTACAAGTATGATGTATGGGATAGGATATAATTCACTGATGCTTTCAATATCCCATATATAGAGAGATCCAAAAACTTAATGGCAGATTTCTTGGCAAATGTTGCCATGAAAAATAATGATGCTACTCTTACTGGTATGTTTGTGGTTGAAACTAAAAGTAGGCCTGTAGTTCCTAAAAATATTCATAATTGGAAAGAATTTGAGGATGATGATGATATCCTCAGGTTTATCCAATGTGTAGATCAATATGATGGTCAGAAGATTGATTGTGAATCTCTAGTATTAATTATGGACAATAAGGTGTATATCTTTGATCAAGAGGTCATTCAATTGGATACTAATCACATTCCGAATGGGTTGGTTGAATTGGAAGGCATGTTCAACATAAATAATAATTATATGACTCAGAAGTCCAATGCCAAGGTGGTAGATTTAGAGGAAGTTAACTTGGGATCTAAAACATATCCCCAATTAGTCTATATTGGTAAAAAATTACACAACAATATGAGACAAAATTTGATAAAATTTCTGAAGAAATACAAGAATGTATTTGCATGGTCTTAAGAGGATTTGAAATCTTATAGAAAAGACCTATTTCAACATGATATCCCTTTGAAAGAAGCAATAAAACAATTTAGACAAAAACAAAGACCCATTAATCCCCTACTAGATACTAAAATGCAGGTATAATTCAACCAATAAGACATTCATCATGGGCTTCTAATTTAGTCCATGTAAGAAAGAAGAATGGGGACATAAGATTGTGTGTTGATTTTAGAAATCTGAATGTAGCTTCATTGAAGGATAACTATGGACTACCTAACATGGATGCTATGTTGCATAAAGTCACTGGGTGTGACTTGTTATCTATGATGGATGGATTCCTAGTGTACAATCAAGTGCTGGTTATAGAATCTGAACAATTCAAGACAACATTTACTACTCCTTGGGGCACTTATGTATATGCTCGTATGCCCTTTGGTCCGCAAAATGTTGGTACAACCTTTCAAAGAGCCATGGATATAGCTTTCACAGATCTTATAGATGTTCTGATGTTAGTATACCAAGATAATTTGACAACTTTTTCAAAAAGGGCTGAGGATCATTGTAATGACTTGGAGAAAGTGATGATAAAAGCATTGGAATATGGGGTGCCTTTAAACCCAAAAAGTGTCACTTTGCTGTTACTGAGGGAAAAATCCTGGGGCACATAGTATCAAAAGAGGGAGTAAGGATAGATCCTGAAAGAGTGGAAGCCATTCAAAACATATTTTCTCCCAAGAATTTAAAGGGCTTACAATCATTTCTATGACAAATTAATTTTTTTAGGAGATTCATTGCCAACTTTGAAGAACTAGTCAAGCCTATTGTCAAATTGCTGAAGAAAAATGTAAAGTTTGAATGGGACCAGGAAGCACAATCATCTTATGAAAAAATAAAACAAGATATTAAAGAAGAACCAGTCCTTGTATCCCCTGATTACACCAAGCCCTTTTCTTTTTTTACTTTTTGTTCATTCCATACTATTGCAGCAGTCCTATTGCAAAAGTATAGTGAGGGATTTGAACATCCCATTGAATTTTTTAGCAATTCATTGCAGTCAGCTTAGTTAAACTATTAGTTGATGGAGAAACAAGCCTATGCTCTAGTAAAGGCAGTCAAGGCTTTCAGGCCCTATTTGGTATGTGCAAATGTAAATGCTTATGTTCCTCATGTTGCCGTCAAGGACATTTTTGTTCAGAATGAAGTAACATAAAAAATATGCAAATGGATAAACAAAGTTCAAGAGTTTGATCTAGACATCCATATCACTAATTTGGTGAGGGGACTAGGATTGGCAAAGTTGATGATAGAAGAAAATTTGGATTTAGTCCAAGTTAACAGTATTGATACAAATGAGATTTGCTTGACAAGTATTGAAATGCAACCTTGGTATGCCAGTATTGTATATCTCTGAAAAATGCTAAATGTCCAGATAACCTAAATGACAACCAAAGGAGGAGTTTGAGACTGGAAGCTCAAAAATATGTTTTGTTGCATGGAGACTTGTTTTGGAAAAATAGAGATGGGATCCTGTTATTATGTCTTTACAAAGGTCAATCAAAGAAGATGTTGAAGGAAATGCATGCTGGAATGTGTGGAGTGCACTATTCTGCTAGGTCAATAGCTCATAAAATTTTGAGAGTTGGATACTATTTGCCTTTTTTGTTCCAAGATGCTTACAATATGGTCAGGAAATGTGAGTCATGCCAAAGGTTCTCAAGTAAGATGAAGTATTCAAGAGATTTACTTTTAAATCTTGTAGTAGCAGAGGCCCGCTTTGCTATGTGGGGAATGAACTTTATAGGAGGATTTGCTAAAAAATCAAGTGGAGGCCATAGCTGGATTCTGTTGGTAACCAACTATTTAACAAAGTGGGTGGAAGCACTTCTGACAAAAAGAGAAACAAGCACTATGGTTATTGATTTTCTGATGGATAACATGATTACAAGATTGTGTGTTTCCCTCAAGTTGGTAATGGATAATTCCATGTGTTTTAGGTCAGAGGAATTTACTGATTTTTGCACCAATATGGGAATTGTTATGTCCTATTTTTCCCATATCATCCTCAAACCAATGGTCAGGCAGAATCTAGTGACAAAAGCATCTTACAAATCTTGAAAAAAACCTTGGAAGGAAACAAAAGAGCATGGCATGCAAAATTGAAACTTGCCCTTTGGGCATATAGGATTACTGTAAAAAGGGCGACTAGAAAATCTCCCTTTGAGCTGGTTTATGGTGTTCAATAAAGAATGCTTGTCAACAATCTACTCCCAATTTATAAGTTTATCCAGGATGAAGAAATGGAAGTTTCTAAACCCATGGAAGAAAGGTGGTTAAGTTGGTAGAATTGGATGAAATAAGGAGAGAAAGCCAGAGAGAAAATGTCAAATTACAAAAAAAAATGAAGTATCTTTTTCATAGAAGGGCAGATGAAAGAAAGTTTCAGCCCGGTGATTTTGTATTGCAATGGAATACCAGGGCTAAAGATAAAGGCAAACACAAAAAGTTTGAGTCATTATGGATGGGGAATTTTGTCATAACCCGGATTTTTGGAAAATATTCTTATTTCCTCAAGAATCTGGATGATGAAGAAGAGGAATTTCTAGTGCATGGACACTTTCTAAAAAATTTCTTCAATTAGCTCTTCTTTTCCATGCACATTAGTATGTATTATATGTACAGGTGTATTTTCTTTCTGTAGTGTGTTTATTTCTGGTAATAGGTTAGTCTGGTTTGTGGTCTTCCTCCCTAGAGATCTGTGGTTCTTGCTATAACCTGGTGTTTAAACATCCTCAGAGAGAGTCACTGTGTGTACTATTTCCTGTTTGGAATATGCCTTGTAAAATTTTGAAGTATCCTGTCATTCATGTTATCCAAAGGTTTAAAATCATGGTAAAAATTGTTCTTATGCCTATGCATTTTTTTGTTCTAACCCTCAACCTAGTTAGAAATGTTGAAAAACCCGTGTTTCATGTCTCCTAGTGTAAATTTGGTCATAAAAATTGTAGGTGTTGAAATGCCTTCTATTTTTGTGTTACTTTTTTACGTAAATCATGGCTCGAATGGGTTCATTTTAATGCGGTCATGTTTATTAAAGTTGTCAATCCTAACACCCTAGTCTTACATTATTCCCTAAGTCAGAATTCCGCTGATGTTTTAATTAAATTTATTATCCGTCGAGCAAGTTTGTTTAAATCAGACGGCCCGCTTAATAACTTAATCTCAAACTAATTGACATCTATTAGGTAAGACATTAAGCCGTGATGCCATGTGTCTTTGGTGGGTCTGACGGTTGTAAAGGTTATCAGTTAATTAGTGGGTAGATCCTGAAAGAATCAATGGTAGACATAATCACTTAGTCCCAAGATGCACATCGTCTATCATATAAGAGATTAAGCGGTGCTGACGTGTGTCAAAGGAAATAATGTGGGTCCGATCGCAGGTAGCATAAAGGTGATTAAACCTTAGAGAGATCTAACAATTGGCATAATCACTTAAAGGCAAGATGCACAACATCTATCAGTTAATAAATTAAGTGGTGAAGACATGTGGCAGTTGGTGGACCCGGGTATTCTGAGCTGGCGATGACTAAAGTATGAATATCTTGTTTTTGATCCAACGGTTGGCTTAATGGATTATCTCAAAGATGCATGAGATCTAGTGTCTAAGCCATTAAGCGGTGCTAACACGTGTCAAGTTGATGAAATTTTTTCCACTAAAGGTGAAGCTGACCACTGGATAAAGGTTGGAGAAGTTTGAAAAGATCTAATGGCCCACTTAATAGCATAAAGTGAAACCGATCAAAATCTATCATCTAAGCCATTAATTCATGACGCCACGTGTCATAGTGGATCTGAATGAGGTCGTAAAGATAGGATTAAAGGAATAGAACCTATAGAAAAGAGAAATGGTTGACTTAATCACTTGAAGGTAAAGTGTTTGAGATCTAATGAATAAGCGATTAAGCTGTGATGACACATGGAATAAATGGTGGGTCCTATACAATGCAATTATCATGTTAATAAGGTTGCAAATATGAAAGGATAGGATGGTTCACTTAATGGCTTAAAGGAAAATTAATCCAGATCTAGTGATTAAGCCATTAAGTCATGTTTGATGGGTGTCCCAGATGATGACATTGTAGCCATAGTCAGTAAACTCAAAGTGAGATAACTTCTAGATAGGTTAAGATGAATCTCACGCTGGACTTATTCGCTTAAGGAGAAGAAGCACATCATCTATCATGTAAGTGATTAAGTTGTGCTGACACGTGTCCCAAATGAATAGTTGTTTCTGGGAAAAGAAGAGGGTCGTCAAATGAAGGAGATGTTGCTTGAAATCTACAGCTCAAATTCAAAGTTACCAAAATGAGTTTCAGTGAGCCGTTAAGCTGCAAATTTGAGGCAGGTGAATTGATTGCAGAACATGTCGCCATTTAAGTTCAATTCAATGCTAAAGATTGATTTGATTGAAGTAGTACAATTCATTGTTTCAACTTGAAGTTTCTATAGCTCACCATAATTACCCAAGCAAAGAAACATAATTGCAGTGATATTCAGCTCCTTGCGACAGAATTGCAGAACAAGTAATTCTTCTCTAATATAGCAAAATTCAGGTTTCTAGTAAGGTTTGCAATTCAAAAGGTTTCAGAATTGTCGTTTCAAAATCTGAATTTCATCTTAGCGAAAAATCCCTAGGTTCAAAATGGACCCTAGGATTGAACTCTCTGGAGAGGTAGATTACCAAAAGAGAAATGTTAGAGAGGATCTATTGCAACAATTAAAAGGATCCACGGGTGATGCAACCCAAATTAAAATAATAGTCCCAACGCATCACCACTTTAAAGTAGGAGAGGGTTTATATGACATAGGTAGGTGGGCCAAAGATGTTAAAACTAGTCTGAATGGTCTTACTCTATTTAGAACTGCCTACAGCCAAAGGAACACTCCTACCCTAGATTGTAACATATGTGACTTAGAAGTGGGAAATTTGATAGTACTTGGGGTGTTCATGGATACAGATTTGTTCACCCTGATAGCAAAAAATTATGACAAAGTATCCAGGGTTGTTAGGGGTATACAAGGAAATGTGTTGTTGAATGTCATAGAAAATGAAATCAAAAGAATTTCCAAGTTGAGTGATACTTGAGTACAAATGGATGATATTTACTTTGATTATTTTAAGGAAGCATACCAGACACAAAGGGAATACTATAGAAATGGGGCCTTGAAAGGATACTTTAACAAGATAGGGGAATTGATTGTAGTAGGGCCTAACACACCACAACCATTTATGTTGTATTATTTCAATGGCAATGCCAAGAAAATATATAGTGCCCTCTACCAAGTTCTAGGAGAAGATGAAAAAATACCAATGCTTGTTCATATAATGCTCATGGTGGTTCAAATTCTTCATCCCCACCTATCAGTATTTTTTGACTATGCTTCTTACATTACCCAACAAATGCATGAAGGTCTGATAGGTATTTAAGACAACAATATACTCAAACCAATGGGGTGGTATTCCCTTATGATGCACATGTTTTTGTTCAATAGTGCTAACTTCTTTGAGGAGGAGATAGACCTGACTAAATTCCAAGGTGATGAAGACTTTCCTGTTCAAATGTGGAGTGTTGATCTATCATGGGATAGAAAAGAAGGCAGTTATGTATACTTAGACAGGGTTTTTCCTACTAGGCTTAAGAGATTATTTTCCAGAAAAAATGTAAGGATCCATATGGATATGATGAAATTACTGAGACCTATGGAGTTTTTTCTAGAGTTAAAAATTGCCCACAATTGGGGAGATTTGATTTATGCCCTGTTTCTACAGTAATAAGGGTTTATGGATTCATGGGAACCCCTAAAGAGCTTCCCTATAGAATCCCTCTGAAGATAGGAATGGAAGAAATTCTGAGACAATTGGGTGGACTAGAAGAGGAATCCCTAACAGGTAAAATGAAGGGAAGCATTTTCCCTACCCTTACAAGAGCCCATCATTTCATCATCGTAAAGATTGGGTGGGCATAGTTTGACAGATATTTTGAGCCCTATCATCTAGCAAAGTCTGTATCCAGGTGTGCAGATAATGAAGATTTCATAATGGGCATGTTCAGAAAGAGAACCAAGTGCTTGACATTAGAGTACCAGTTTAATTTCCCCAAGGATATCATTAGAAATGTTTTTGATCTGAGTGACCAGGACGTCAGGAAAGAGAAATGGCCAGTGTACAAGAAATATTTGGAATTTGTCGACAATTGTGATAAATCCTATGATCCTTTGAAGGAATTTTGGCCTTGGACCAAAAAGATTGAGTCCCTAATGACATTATTTGAGGGTATCATGCAGACCCTCATTGAGAAGAAAAAATAATAATGGAAGCTGAGCAAGAAAAGGCTCAAGCCATCTTAAGCAAACTTTGACAAGGAAGGATAATCCCACCTGGGAACTATGTGGTCTAAAAAAGGAGAGGGTACAATACTATCATGCCCAAGATTGATAAATATTTTGATCAGAAAGGAAAGAGGCCAACAAGTACTAGTGCACAAAAGATTCCCTCTCCCAAGAAATAAAAGGTGGAGGCAAAAGAGCAAGAGAGTGCATTATATTCTCCTTCCTAGTCCCCTTTACACATGGATGACCAAGCTATTGCTAAGAAATTGGTTCAAATGGGAAACACAAGGAAAGTCTTTGTCACTGCACAAGAGCTACAAGAAGGAGTGACAGAGGCTCCTAGGCATATAACTATTGATCTCATAGTAGCAGAGTTCATAGGTAAAGAGATAGATCTTGTAACCAAACATGCTAGTGAAGAGTTCTTATCAGATGAAAATTTTGTCAAGGCTAGGGCCTTTATTTAATTTCTATGGATAACTCACATTGATGAGTTCAAAGATAAGTGCCAAAGGTTGCAAGAAGCCCAACCAAATCAGCCCAAATGTGATATTGAAAAGGAGGTCAAACAAGAGTTAATGACCAAATTTGACAAAATCACTCATGAAGAGGGTAGGGAGTTGGTAAAGAAGAGGGGAGTTCTTATCCTTCCCTAGTGGGATTTGGCTAATGCAGTAGATTTTGATGCTGTCAAGAAAGAAGAAAAAGCATTGAGCATTATTGGGGCATCAATTGGTGCCCAATTTAGTGAAGATCATGCAGCTTTGGCAATATGGTCCTTGAAAAAGAAGGACAAAAGAAGAATGAAAGAAGATGATCAAAGTGAGGATACAGGAAGCCTCATTATTAAAAGATTTTCTGACACCTTGGGTATTGAGGCAGATAACCTCATTCTTCAAACTACTAATTTGAGTTTGAAGGTAGCAGAAAATGAGAAAGATGCATATAATATCTTGAACCAAAAATATAAATTTGTATTAATAGCATACAATGATGAAAAGGTTATATCCCTGCAAAAGGATGATAGAATAGAATTTCTGGAGGGGAGGAAAATAGAACAAATATTTCTTAAAAGAGGATTACACAAGGACCCCACCAAGCTTCCTCATCAAGTCCCATAATCACTTACCCTCCTTCCCTTGCACCATCTATTTCCACCACCCTAGAGGAGCAAGAACAGGAAAAGGCAATGCTGGAAGCTGTAAGGGCAGAGTTAGAAAGGCAGAAAAAGGAATGGGTAGAGCAGTCTGCAGCCTTCAGAGAAGCAGAAGCATGGGTAAAGATGAGGTATGTAGATAAAATACATAGTGCTCTTATGCATTGTACTCATGAAGTAGTACCCACTACTATTTATGCTCAAGGTAAGAAGATTGTCAATATTATGAATGAATATCATGAAAATAAAGATAATCTGGATCAGTTGGTGAGCAAGTGGAGAGGTAAAATAGAGGAATTAAAATTATTTCACACCTCTTTTATGAAAATTAATGAAGTTGACATAGTCTTGACTAGCACCCAAAAATATATCAAATTACTTTTGGATGTGGATATCAGAAGAGACATTGCTATGAGGAAAGTGCTAACTTTGAAAATGGAATGCTCACAGGATAAAAATGAAATGTTCCCAAACATCTTTAGGAAGAATGGAAACATAAAAAATGAGGGGTTGAGGTACTGATAAATGAATGAAGCATTGGCAGTCAGAACCAATAGTATACTAACTATGGAGAATACCCTACTTTTGCTCAAAAATTTGAGATAGTGAAAAAGGCCAAGTCATTCTTTGCATTCTGGTCAGATGAGATAGAGAAATCACATGTCACGTGGAAGGAGATCAATAGAAGAAAAGATGAAGTTCTAGGCTTCATTTGGCCAAGTGATGAAGTGTATACTTCTTGGAAGGACAGGTACACAATAACTAATCCAGGTGAAAGAAAAGATATGCAAGTGAATGAGGAAGCACAACAGAGTAGTTGATGCAGTTGAGAATGGAAATCATACATCATCAACATTAGAGGTGGTGGTTTCCACATTTCTATCCCCCATCAACTACAGGGAAAAATCAATCACCAAGTGGCGATAGGACAAATAATATGTTGGAATATCTTGTAACAAAAGTGGTTTTTTCTACCCACTTGCTATTTTGTCAAGTTATTCTCCAAGTTTTGTCTTCTAACCTAGTCATCCGAAGCTTGTTGCCTCCTTGATCTTTAAGGATTCCAAGATGAATAGTGCTGGAAATATATAGTAAGTTGTAACATATTATAAAGGATGGAAAAGATAAGACTGCGAAGTAAATTTTTGAATGGTGTCTAAGCTTTGGTTTTGAATCAATTTGAATATATTGATATCAGGCTTATATTAATAAAAATACAATGGAATCTCCATTTTGATACCAATGATGTCTTTTTTCATTTACTATAAGCTCTTTTATGTTTAATTTGTAAGGCATCTTAAATGTACTAGTTATAAGGTAGCTATGTCATTATTTGTGAGTTGCTTTTAAGGATGGTTTAAATCTTGCAGGTGATTCCAGAGAGTTAGGGTTTATGCAATAATTTGATACAAGGGTGTGAGGGTGATAAGATAGTTTGTAAGGAATTCTATCTAAGGTTTTATTTGTATTTCAATTAATTATCCCTAGTGTGAGTATGTATGTTTCATTCTTACTCTATGGCCCATGATTAGGCACTGGTCAAATTCTGATAAGTGGTTGTTATCATGAATGAAAAATTAATCAATCTTTATATTTCTGTTTCCTGAAATACATGTCTAGATAATTATATTCAGTGCAATTCATCTTAGTGATTCCTTGAAGAGAGAATCAATAGGTTAACCTTCCTAAGCCAAGCGAATTAAAAAAGAAGAAGGGTAATGAATCCTTAATCCACTGTTAGACTTGCTGAAAGATAATAGTCTATTGAAGGTGCACCCACCTGGGTATGTGGAGCCCAAAGTAGAGAAGGAATTTCATCCTTGTTAATTATCCTTTTCCCTATGAGAATCTAAATTGGGAACTAAAGAGTCTAGCATTCATTGCTATATACTAATTCTGCAAGAAAAAAATCTAACATATTGGCGACTCTACTGGGGACATTGTAATGTTCTAAGAGTCATGTTCATGAAAGAGTTTGTCCTTGCAGTTTTGAGAATTAATCTATTTTTCCTCTTAGTCATAAAGGCAAGTCTATTTTGTTTATCTGTTATCACACACTGTCTGAAAGTTCTGATCCTAAAAATGATATGAATCTTGTCTTAGATGGAGTAATTGGTGGTTGCAAAATCTATGGCTTCATACAGTATATGTTTCTCAAGAAAAGTTAAAGAGTTGATTTACAGTAACATGACCAGTAAAGGAGCATTTTCTTAAGATTAATAGGTGAGGAATTAGCAAGCAACTTTGTTTTTAAGTTTCATTTTGACTTATTGCTAGAAGAGACAACCTGAGTCAAGACAAGGTACTTGAGATTTATATATATTTTTCCTCTGAAAAGAGGTTGCAACTCTAACCTCCATGTACTCCAGTGTTGCACATTAAACATTGTTAAAATATTTGTCTATTCTGTAAGATGAGTCAACAAAGGAAAACTAGATCATATTTAAGAGAAAATCCTGAAAAGGATGTTGGAGAGGAGATCCATACACCTCAAAGGAAACAATGGTCCAAGAGAGTTACATCCAAACATAATTCCCACCATACCTCTAAAGGGAGGATGGAGACTCCCATTCAAGAGAGAAATTCATCTTCATCTAAAGATGCAAGACCCATGGGACCAACTGACACTTACAGAGCTAACGCCAATTTTGATCCCTTCAGGGATGGAGAAATACTGATATAGGTTTCTTTCCTATAGAAGAAAATCTTGCTCTACCAGAAGAGACCTTTGTTGCTGAAACAACTTCATACGATTCTAATAAGTTGCAAGATGAGATTATGGCTTTAAGAAGGAAAAATAAAGAACAAGAAAAGGAAATAGCTGAAGCAGATCAGAAATGTGGACAAAAGATATATGAATTATTAGTGGAAAGAGAAGAGCTCTCAGCTTAGACTAGAAGGAATGACCTTAAGGCCAAAATCCTAATTTAAGAAGTTAATGGTTTGAATCCAGAATTGTTTGGTAACCTTGATGATTTAAGGAACAAAGCCCCAAATAAAATCTCAAATCCTGACAAGTATGAACTTGAGAAAGAAGGGCCTGTCATCAAGAAACTGGTCCCATATGAGATTAAGCATGATGCAAAGCTTAATACAAACACTAAGGAGGTTTCCAACAAAGGTAAGCAAAAGGATGTTGGTGTGACTATAGAGGAGCCTAAGAAAAACTTGACCATCCCTCCAGGAATGTCTCAAGTTGATATTCAACTTGAACAAGCTAGAAAATCTAAGGAAGACCTAGCCAAACAACTGGAAAATTTACAATTAGAAGTTGCTACAACTGACATGAGAATGAAGATAGATTTTCTAAATTCTACTAATAACACTTCTACAAGTAGCTCTACGCTAGTTGATCATGGGGCATAGCAACAAAAGCAATCTGCTGGCCAAATCCCAATAGATCAAGGGGTTGATCCTAAAGTGAAATCTTCTGGTTTGAATTCAAATCTTAAGAACTCTGGCCCAAATGCAAGTGCTCATCCCAGTGACCCCTACCCAAGTATTCAAGCTACCAACCTTAAGAAAAGTGTTCCCCCATCCATTCAAAATCAAGGAGGAGCTACTGGACCAAGTGCCAATAATGCACTTGGAAATTTCCAAAGAAGGCCTGTCCACATGAAAAGATACAGAGCTCTCTTTCTTAAAGGAATTCATGGTCACCCTAATGTGATCCCCAATGAGGTAAGAGATAAAATTCCCAAGATCATTGGAAATAATGTTGTTACTTGTGAAGAGCATCTAAAATATTTTAGTGATAAGATAACTCACTTTAAGATTGAAAATGAGGATGTTATTATGAAACTTTTTGTTCAGTCATTAACAAAATATGCTAGGGATTGGCTCATAAATTTACGTAATGATAGTAATGCTTCTTGGGATGAATTTGTAAAGTGTTTTAGGGAAGAGTATAGAGAACATGTAAATTATGGATAAATGTTAAATGAATTCAATAACATTAAAAATTTCCCAAATGAGAGTATGGCTGATTTTAACAGTAGATTTCGAAAGGCCATGAATAAACATTTCCAAGTCTTAAGGTTAGATGAGGAAGTATGCCTCACTACTTATATCAATGATGCTGATGGAAAAATGTCCTATCTACTCAAAGATAAAAACCCTACAACCTTAAGGGATGCTTATAAAATAGAAATTGAGATTCAGAGTAATAGGAGAGCATCAGGAAAATTGGGGAAGAGGGAAGACAATAAACTTTGGAAGGAAAAGGGGCCAGCCAACTAAAATGTCAAAGAAGATGATACAGTCGATAAACTGGAGAGTGTAGTAAAAGACCTTTCTCTCAAAATGGATAAAAATGATAGAGGAGGATACTGTGATAATAAGTACACTAACCAAAGATTTGAAAAACAACCTAACTTGAGAGATTACCCTTATAAGACAAATTGGAATAATGGCAATCCAGTCCCTGATGGACAAGATAACCCAAAAGCCAAGGAAACCCTAGATCCCCTAAAAAGGAACAGTGCTAACTATGTTGAGAACACTCCCTTGTGTGATTCTTGCAATATGCCACACTCTTCCTATCAATGTGTAGTAGCCCAAGCTCTATTTTATCAAATAGAAGAAAGAGAACAAGAAGGCCCTGCTATCAATATGTTCATAGTAAAGAAACCATATCCATGGTTTTCTGATATTGCATGATCTTTTGATAATTTGTGTACAGAAGATAATTATTGTTTTAAAAATCAATTACAAAATCCACCCTATCAAAGTGATCAGATTGACAGTATTTCACAAGCAACTATAAACACAGTGGGAAGTGACAATTCACTTTTTTCATTTCAGAACTCCCACTGATGAGGAAAAGAGGTCTTTGAGTGTTGCAGCAATCAATCAAGCACGAAATGCATACAACCTGAGAAATAGAATAGTACAACCAAATCAAGGCAAGTTTGTCCCTATATATGTCAAAAAGGATTCACCTCAAGTTATTGAGGATTTTCATGCTAAGGAAGATAATAATGATAAGTGTGGGAAAAAAGCAGGACCTTCTTCTGATCATGCTGGAGGGGAAGAAGCAAAAGAGGAACTAGTACCCAATGAGAAATCCAAGAAAGTGAAAAGGATGAGTGATATATCCTCTGTATTGACCCTTTTTGACATGAAACATGCTTTGACCCAAATGAAAGTCTCAGTCCCACTCATGGAAATGCTGAAAATAAAAGAGCACAAAGAAGTTGCTCTAGCACTTTTAAAAGGGATAGATGATGTATCTATTCCCAACCAAGAGGAAATATCTTTGACACCAAATGATACTAGAAATGACAGTCCACTAGTGAAAGGAAAAGAAAAAAGCAAAGAATTTTCTAATATCTATATTGGAAATATAATCACCCAAGAACTATTATCTGTTGACCCATTCTATGTCACCTTAATGGTTAATAGTTTTTTGGTAAAAAATAGCATGATTGATTATGGAGCTGTAGCAAATGTGATGTCTTATCATGTTATGAAGGAATTGGGCCTCTAGGTCACTACATCTACTAGAAGTTGTTATGCTATGGACAACAGGGAAGTTCTTGTGATAGGAACACTAAAAGACATTGAGGTGAAAATTGCTTCTTTCATTGAAGTAACTTATAGAATGGATATAGAGGTAGTGGACACTAAACCACATTACAGTATGCTTCTATCAAGGTAGTGGGCAGCAACAGTAGGTGGAAAAATGCAGTTAGATTTTTCCTATGCAACTATCCCTATAAATGGACATGAGGTTAAGTTGTACATAGAACCCCAATCATCATTCATGGTGGAGATGGTTCTACTTGACCAATTGAATTGTTGTGCGAATGTTGATATGGAAAATTTTACTGTTGAAGAAATGAAGCCACAGTTAAAGAACACCGACCCAATTATGGATGAATTGCTGTTGCAACAAAATGGACTATGGAAAATTTAATTTGATGGAGGATGCTCAAAGGAAGGATTTGGAGTAGGAGTTTTATTTATTTCCCCATTAGGTATCACCTTCAAGTACTCTTTCTTGCTGACTTTTCAATGCACAAACAATACTGCTGAGTATGAAGCCTTAATCTTGGGAATGGATATTGCTATCAAGCATAGTATTAAGTGTTTAAAAGTTCACGGAGATTCCCAGTTAATTATATCTCAGATTAGGGAGCATTATGCTGCTAAATATGATAGATTAAAATTGTACAAGTATGTTGTATGGGATAGGATAGAATTCTTTGATGCTTTCAATATCCTACGGATAGAGAGATCCAACAACATAATGGGAGATTTCTCGGCAAATGTTGCCTTGAAAAATACTGATGCTACTCTTACTGGTATGTATGTGGTTGAAATTAAAAGCAGGCCTGCAGTTCCTAAAAATATTCGTAATTGGAAAGTATTTGAGGATGATGATGATATCCTCATGTTTATCTAGTGTGTAGATCAATATGATGGTCAGAAGATTGATTGTGAATCCCTAGTATCAATTGTGGACAATAAGGAGTATATATGTGATGAAGAGGTCATCCAATTGGATACAAATCACATTCCCAAAGGGTTGGTTGAATTGGAAGGCATGTTTATCATAAATAATATTTATATGACTTAGAAGTCCAATGCCAAAGTGGGAGATTTAGAGGAAGTTAACTTGGGATCCGAAACATCTCCCCAATTAATCTATATTGGTAAAAAATTAGACGACAATGGGAGACAAAATTTGATAAAATTGCTAAAGAAATACAAGCATGTATTTGCATGGTCTTATGAGGATTTGAAAGCTTATAGAAAATACCTATTTCAGTATGATATCCCTTTGAAAGAAGGAATAAAACCATTCAGACAAAAAAAAGACCCATTAATCCCCTGCTAGTTACTAAAATGCAAGCAGAATTGATGAAGCTAAGAGATGCAGGTATAATTCAACCAATAAGACATTCATCATGGGTTTCTAATTTAGTCCCTGTAAGAAAGGAGAATGGGGACATAAGATTGTGTGTCAATTTCATAAATCTGAATGTAACTTCAATGAAGGATAACTATGGACTACCTAACATAGAGGTTGTGTTGCATAAAGACACTAGGTGTGACTTGTTGTCTATGATGGATGGATACTCAGGGTACAATCAAGTGTTGGTTAAAGAATCTGAACAATTCAAGACAACATTTACTACTCCTTGGGGCACTTATGTATATGCTCATATGCCCTTTGGTAGAAAAAATGCTGGTGTAACCTTTCAAAGAGCCATGGATGTAGCTTTCAAATATGTTATAGATGTTCTGATGATAGTATACCAAGATGATTTGATAGCTTTTTCAAAAAGGGTAGAGGATCATTGTAATCACTTGGAGAAAGAGATGATAAAAGCATTGGAATATGGGGTGTCTTTAAACCCAAAAAAGTATCACTTTGATGTTACTTAGGGAAAACTCCTGGGGCACATAGTATCAAAAGAGGGAGTAAGGATAGATCCTGAAAGAGTGGAAGCCATTCAAAAGCTATTTTCTCCCAAGAATTTAAAGGGTGTACAATCATTTCTATGAAAAATTAATTTTTTTAGGAGATTCATTGCCAACTTTGTAGAACTAGTCAAGCCTATTGTCAAATTGCTGAAGAAAATTATAAAGTTTGAATGGGACTAGGAAGAACAGTCAGCTTTTGAAAAAATAAAAAAATCTATTCAAGAAGCACCAGTCCTTGTATCCCCTAATTACACCAAGCACTTTTATTTTTTTGCTTTTGCTTCATTCCATACTATTGCAGCGGTCCTATTAAAAAAGGATGGTGAGGGATTCGAACATCCCATTGAATTTTTTAGCAAGTCATTGCAGTCATCTGAGTTAAACTATCAGTTGATGGAGAAACAAGCCTATGCTCTAGTAAAGGCAGTCAAGGCTTTTAGGCCCTATTTGGTATGTGCAAAGGTAAATGCTTATATTCCTCATGCTTTTGTCAAGGACATTTTTGTTCAGAATGAAGTAATAGGAAAAATATGTAAATGGATAAACAAAATTCAAGAGTTTGATCTAGACATCTATATCACTAAGTTGGTGAGGGGACTAGGATTGGCAAAGTTGATGACAGAAGAAAATTTGAATTTAATCCAAGTTAACAGTGTTGATACAAATGAGAATTTCTTGACAAGTATTGAAATGCAATCTTGGTATGCGAGTATTGTATATCTTCTGAAAAATGCTAAATGTCCAAATAACCTAAATGAAAAACAAAGGAGAAGTTTGAGACTGCAAGCTCAAAAATATGTTTTGTTGCATGGAGACTTGTTTTGGAAAAATAGAGATGGGATCCTGCTATTATGTCTTCACAAAGGTCAATCGGAGAAGATGTTGAAGGAAATGCATGCTGGAATGTGTGGAGGGCACTATTCTGCTAGGTCAAGAAATGTGAGCCATGCCCAAGGTTCTCACGTAAGATGAAGTATTAAGGAGCTTTAATTTTGAATCATGTAGTAGCAGAGGCCCCCTTTTCTATGTGGGGAATGGACTTTATAGGAGAATTTGCTAAAAAATCAAGTGGAGGCCATAGCTAGATTCCATTGGTAACCGACTATTTTACAAAGTGGGTGGAAGCAGTTCTGACAAAAAGAGAAACAAGCACTGTGGTCATTGATTTTCTGATGGATAACGTGATTACAAGATTTGGTATTCCCCTCAAGTTTGTAATGGATAATGTCATGTGTTTCAGGTCAAAGGAATTTACTGATTTTTGCACCAATATGGGAATTGTTATGTCCTATTCTTCCCCATATCATCCTCAAGCCAATGGTCAGGAAAAATCCACTAACAAAAGAATCTTACAAATCTTGAAAAAAAGCTTCGAAGGAAACAAAAGAGCTTGGCATGCAAAATTGAAACTCTCCCTTTGAGAAGATAGGATAACTGTAAAAAGGGCCACTTAGAAATCTCCCTTTGAGCTCATTTATGGTGTTCAATCAAGAATGCCTGTCAACAATTTACTCTCAATTTATAAGTTTATCCAAGATGAAGAAATGGAAGTTTCTGAACCCATGGAAGAAAGGATGGTTCAATTGGTAGAATTGGATGAAATAAGGAGAGAAAGCCAGAGAGAAAATGTCAAATTACAACAAAAAATGAAGTATATTTTTGATAGAAGGGCAGATGAAAGAAAGTTTTAGCCTGGTGATTTTATATTACAATGGAATACCAGGGCTCAAGACAAAGGCAAACACAAAAAGTTTGAGTCATTATGGATGGGGACTTTTGTCATAACCCCAATTTTTGGAAAATATTCTAATTTCCTCAAGAATCTAGATGATGAAGAACAAGATTTGCCAGTGCATGGACAGTTTCTGAAAAATTTCTTCAATTAGCTCTTCTTTTCCATGCATAGTAGTATGTATTATATGTACAGGTTTGTTTTCTTTATGTTGTGTGTTTGTTTCTGGTAATAGGTTAGTCTGGTTTGTGGTCTGCCTCCCCAGAGATTTGTGGTTCTTGCTATAACATGGTGTTTAAACATCCTCAGAGAGAGCCATTGTTGGTACTATTTCCTATTTGGAATATGCCTTGTAAAATTTTGAAGTCTCCTGTCATTCATGTTATCCAAAGGTTTAAAATCATCGTCAAAATTGTTCTTATGCGTATACAAATTTTTGTTCTAACCCTCAACCTAGTTGGAAATGCTGAAAAACCCTTGTTTCATGTCTCCTAGTGTGAATTTGGTCATAAAAACCCTAGGTATTGAAATGCCTTCTATTTTTGTGTTACTTTTTCACTTAAATCATGTCTGGAATGGGTTCATTTTAAGGTGGTTATGTTTATTAAAGTTGTCAATCCTAACACCGTGGTCTTACATTATTCCCTAAGTCCGAAGTCCTCTGATTTTTTAATTAAATTTATTATCTGTCGAGCAAATTTGTTTTAATCATACAGCCCGCTTAGTAGCTTAATCTCAAACTAATCAACATCTATCAAGTAAGCCATTAAGCTATGATGCCACATGTCTTTGGTGGGTCTGATGGTTGTAAAGGTTCTCAGTTAATGAGTGGGCAGATCCTGAAAGAATCAACGGTAGACTTAATTTCTTAGTCCCAAGATGCACATAATCTATCATATAAGAGATTAAGTGGTGCTGACGCATGTCAAAGGAAATAATGTGGGTCTTGTCGCAGGAAACATAAAGGTGATTAAAGTCCAGAGAGATTTAATGGTTGGCATAATCACTTAAAGGCAAGATGCATGACATCTATCAGTTAAGTGATTAAGCGGTGAAGACATGTGGCAGTTGGTGGACCCGGGTATTCTGAGCTAGTGATGACTAAAGTATGGATAACTTGTTTTTTATCCAATGGTTAGCTTAATGGCTTATCTCAAAGATGCACAAGATCTAGCATCTAAGCCATTAAGCAGTGCTAACACATGTCAAGTTGATAACGTTTAGTCGAGTAAAGGTGAAGCTGATCGTAGGATAAAGGTTAGAGAAGTTTGAAAAGATCTAACGGCCCACTTAATGGCTTAAAGAAAAACTGATCGACATCTATCATCTAAGTGATTAAGCCGTGATGCCACATGTCCTAGTGGGTCTGGCTGAGGTCGTAAAGATAGGATTAAAGGAACAACACCCACAGAAAAGAGAGATGGACAACTTAATCACTTGAAGGTAAAGTCTTCGAGATCTAATGAATAAGTGATTAAGCCATGATGATGTGTGGCATAAATGGTGGGTCATGTACTACACAGTTATCATGTTAATAAGGTTGCAAATATGAAAGGATCGGACGATTCGCTTAATGGCTTAAACGCAAAGTAATCCAGATCTATTGCTTAAGCCATTAAGCTATGTTGACGCATGTCCCAGATGATGACGTTGCAGCCACAGTCAGTAAACTCAAAGTGAGATAACTTCAAGATAGATTAAGATGAATCTCACGGTGGACTTAATCGCTTAAGGAGAAGAAGCACAACATCTATCATGTAAGCGATTAAGTTGTGCTGACACGTGTCCCAAATGAAAAGTTGTTTCCAGGAAAAGAAGAGGGTTGTCTGATAAAGGAAATGTTGCTTGAAATATATGGCTCAGATTCAAAGTTACCAAAATGAGTTTTAGTGAGCCATTAAGCTACAAATTTGAAGCAGGCGAATTGATTGCAGAATATGTGGCCATTTCAGTTCAATTCAATGTGAAAGATTGATTTGATAAAAGTAGTATAATTCATTTTTTAGCTTGAAGTTGACATAATTCACCAGAATTACCCAAGCAAAGAAACATAATTGTAGAGATATTCAGCTCCTCGCAACATAATTGCAGAACGCGTAAGTCTTCTCTAATACAACAAAATTCAAGTTTCTAGTAAGGTTTGCAATTCAAAAGGATTTCAGAATTATCGTTTCAAAATCTGCATTTCATCTCAGCAAAAAAGCCCTAGGTTAAAAATGGCCCCTAGGATTGAACTCTCTGGAGAGGTAGATTACCAGAAGAGAAATGTTAGACAGGATCTATTGCAACAATTAAAAGGATCCACAAGTGATGCAACCAAAATTAAAAGAATAGTCACAACGCATCCCCGCTTGAAAGAAGGAGAGGGTTTATATAACACAGGTAGGTGGGCCAAAGATGTTATAACCAGTCTGAATGGTCTAACTCTATTTAGAACTTCCTACAGCCAAAGGAACACTCGTACACTATATTTTAACATATGGGACTTAGACATGGGAAATTTGATAGTACCTAGGGTGTTCATGGATACAGATTTGTTCACTCTAATAGCCAATACTTATGACAAAGTATCTAAGGTTGTTAGGGGTACATATGGAAATGTGTTGTTGACTGTCACAGCCGATGAAATCAGAAGAATCTTCAAGTTGAGTGATACTTCAGTACAAATGGATGATATTGACTTGGATTATTTTAAGGAAGTATACTAGACACAGAGGGAATACTACATAAATGAGGGCTTGAAAGGATACTTTAACAAGATAGGGGACTTGATTGTAGTAGGGCCTAACACACCAGAACCAGTTAAGTTGGATTATTTCAATGGCAAGGCCAAGAAAAGGTATAGTGCCCTGTGTCAGGTTGTAGGAGAAGATGAAGAAAAAACAATGCTTGTCAATATAATGCTCATGGTGGTTCATATTCTTCATCCCTACCTATCATTAGTTTTTGACTATGCTTCTTACATTGCCCAAGAAATGCATGAAAGCTTGCTAGGTATCCAACACAACAACATACTCAAACCAATGGGGTGGTATTCCCTTATGATGCACATGTTTTTTTTCAATAGTGCTGACTTCTTTGAGGAGGAGATAGACCTGACTAAGTTCCAAGGTGATGAGGACTTGCCTGTTCAAATGTGGAGAGCTGATCTATCATGGGATAGAAATGAAGCCATTTATATATACTTCGACAGGGTTTTTGTTGCTAGGCTTAAGTCATTATTATCCAGACAAAATGCAAGGACCAATACAGATATGATGAAATTAATGAGACCTATGGAGTTTTTCCCAGAGTTAAAAATTGCCCACAATTGGGGAGATTTGATTTTATACCCTATTTCTATAGTAATAAGGGTTTATGGATTCAGAGGAACCCCCAATGTGCTACCCTACAGAATCCCTCTGAAGATTGGAATTGCTGAAATTCTGAGACAATTGGGTCGACTACAAGAGGAAGCCCTAACATGCAAAATGAAGGGAAGAATTTTCCCTACCCTTACAAGAGCCCATCATTTCATCATCATAAAGCCTGGGTGGACATAGTTTGACAGATATTTTTAGCCCTATCATCTAGAAAAGTTTGTATCCAGGTGTGCAGATAATGAAGATTTCATAATGGACATGTTCAGAAAGAGAACCAAGTGCTTGACATTAGAGCACTATTTTAATTTCCCCGAGGATATTGTTAGAAATGTTTTTGATCTGAGTGACCAGGAGGTCAGGAAAGAGAAATGGCTAGTGTACACGAAATATTTGGACTTTGTCCACAATTTTGATAAGTCCTATGATCCTTTGAAGGAATTTTGGCCTTGGACCAAAAAGATTGAGTCCCTATTGACATTATTCGAGGGTATCATGTAGACCCTCAGTGAGAAGAAACAAAGAATAATGGAAGTTGAGCCAGAAATGGCTCAATCCATCTTAAGCAAACTTTCACAAGGATAATCCCACTTGGGAACTATGTGGTCTACAAAAGGAGAGGGTACAGTACTATCATGCCCAAGATTGATAAATATTTTGATCAGAAAGGAAAGAGGCCAGCAAGTACTAGTGCCCAAAAGATGCCCTCTCCCAAGAAGCAAAAGGTGGAGGGAAAAGAGTAAGAGAGTGCATTATATTCTCTTACACATTGATCACCAAGCCATTGCTGAGCAATTGGTTCAAATGGGAAACATAGGGCAAGTCTTTGTCACTATACAAGAGCTACAAGAAGGAGTGCCATAGGCTCCTAGGCATACAACTACTAATCTCATAGTAGTAGAGTTCACAAGTAAAGAGTTGGATCCTGTAACCAAATAGGCCAGTGAAGAGTTCTTATCAGATGACAATTTTGTCAAGGCTAGGGCCTTTATTCAATTTCTATGGAGAACTCACATTGATGAGTTCAAAGATAAGTGCCAAAGGTTGCAAGAATGCCAACCAAATCAGCCCAATGCTCTTATGCATTATACTCATGAGGTAGTACCCACTGCTATTTATGCTCAAGGGAAGAAGATTGTCGATATTATGAATGAATATCATGAAAATAAAGATAATCTGGATCAGTTGGTGAGCAAGTGGAGAGGGAAAACAGAGTAATTAAAATTCTTTCACACCTCTTGTAAGAAAAGTAATGATGTTGACATAGCCTTAACTGGCACCCACAAATGTGTCAAATTACTTTTGGATATGGATATCAGGGGAGACATTGTTATGAGGAAGGTGCTAACTTTGAAAAGGGAATACTCACAGGATAAATATGAAATGTTCCCGAACCTCTTTAGGAAGAATAGAAACATCAAAGATGAGGGGTTGTGGTATCAGCAGATGAATGAAGCATTAGCAGTCATAACCAATAGTATACTAACTTTGGAGAGTACCATGCTTTTTGCTCAAACAATTGAGATCATGAGTAAGGCCAGTTCATTCTTTGCATTCTAGCTAGATGAGATAGAGAAAGCACATGTCACATGGAAGGAGATCAACAAAAGAAAAGATGAATTTCTAGGCTTCATTTGGCTGAGTGATGAAGTGTATACTTCCTAGAAGGACATGTACACAATAACTGATCTGGGTGAAAGAGAAGATATGCAAGTGGATGAGGAAGCACAACAGAGTAGTTGATGCAGTTGAGAATGGATATCATACATCATCAACATCAGAGGCAGTGGTTTCCACATGGCTATCCCCCAGCAACTATAGGGAAAACACAATCACCATGTGGCCATAGGACAAAGAATCTATTTGAATATCTTGTAACAAAAGTGGTTTTTTCTATCCAATTGCTATTTTTTCAGGTTATTCTCCAAGTTTTGTATTCTAGCCTAGTCATCTGAAGCTTGTTGCATCCTTGATATTTAAGGATTCCAAGATGAGTAGTGCTGGTGATATATAGTAAGTTGTAACATATTATAAAGGATGGAAAAAAATAAGAGTGCGAAGCAGATTTCTGAATGGTGTCTAAGCTTTGGTTTTGAATCAATTTGAATGTATTGATATCAGGATTATATTAATAAAAAAAAAATGGAATCTCCATTTTGATACCAATGATGTATTTTTGCATTTACTATAAGCTCTTGTATTTTTAATTTGTAAGGCATCTTAAATGTACTGGTTATAAGGTAGCTATTTCATTATTTGTGAGTTGCTTTTAAACAGGGTTTAAACCTTGCAGGTAATTCTAGAGGGTTAGGGTTTATGTAGGAATTTGATAGAGGGGTGTGAGGGTGAGAAGATAGTTTGTATGGCATTCCATCTGAGGTTTTATTTTTATTTAAATTAATTATCCCTGGTGTATGTATGTTTCATTCTGACTCTATGGCTTGTGATTAGGCACTCGTCAAATTTTGATAAGTGGTTGTTATCATCAATAAAATATTAATCAATATTTATATTTCTGTTACCTGAATTACATGTCTAGATAATTGTATTCAGTGTAATTCATCTTAGTGATTCCTTGAAGAGAGAATCAATAGGTTAACCTTCCTAAACCAAGTGGCTTAAAAAAGAAGAAGGGCAATGAATCCTTAATCCACTGTTAGACTTGCTTAAAGATAATAGTCTGTTCAAGGTGTGTGGAGCCCAAAGTATAGAAGGAATTTCATCCTTGTTAATTAGTCTTTTCCTTGTCAGAATCTAAATTGGGAACTAAAGAGTCTAGCATTCATTTCTATATACTGATTCTGCAAGAAAAAGAGCTAACAACTCCAAAGCATAATCTTGAGTGACACTCCTTCGATCCACTATGTAAATTGATGTAAATATTTAGGTGATCCCTACAGTCTCCCTAGTACCAACATTTGTATGAGGTATATTAAAATCCTTTTTCCTTACTAGAAAAGGATTGGGGTTGTGCTTCTCGAATGCATGCTTGAACTCTGTCAATGGTCACTAAACTCTTCAAGGTAGCATAGAACCTCAGAGTGCATTAAAATGTTAGGTGGAGCCATACTGAGAGTCTAAGAATATCCAAAAATCTTTGGAGGGCAGCAATCAAACCTTAAGGGACAATGATCAAATTTCACTAAGACTAGTTGACTGCTATAATTTTTTAGTGGGAGAGATTTTTTTAGCTTCAAGCTCAAATACGGTCATCACATTTTCAATGGAAGGCTCTCCTCAATACCAAAATGATATCACATTTTCATCAATGGTAGACATTAAATAAAATAAGGGTTTGTTAATTATTAATTGAACGAAGCCAACTAAAATTGGTTCACTACTAAAAAGAAAATTGAAAACACTTTTAAGACAATTTAAAACATTTTCTAACACTAAATTAATATTTTGTCTTAAACAATTAACTTATTATTTTAATTATCTTAAATTAAAAATTAAAACTATTTTGATTGTCTTAAATTAAAAATTAATTAAAAAAATTACATTTTCAAATGACAGTAAAGAAAGAAAATTGGGGGAAAGTAAAATTGCTTAGTATACTCCTTATCAGGCACGCATAAATTGCTCAGGGAAGACTCAAATCCTTGTTGAATTACCAAACCATGATATCAGATCTGACAGGGCTACCCATGTCAAATTCTCTCTTGTAGATGAGGGCACTACTTCTACTCAGGCTATGGAGATGTGTAATAACATATCCAAAGGTAAGAACTGCCATCGATAGAGATTTGATGTGTGCACGACAAGGGCAGGTGGGTTTGGGTTAAATTTCATTAGATATGATTTGAAGGATTTTGATTATAGTTCCAAGGATGTTTGTGGGATTCTTGTGCAATACCGCAGAATAGAGGGGAAAGTTATTGATTGTTAACGAATTGATGGTAATGATGATGAAGATTGAGTTCAAAAGAATACAAGAAAGGAGAATGGTCAGATCAGTTGTTATTTTGTCATTGATGTCAAGCAATTGATTTTTGGTTTATATTGAGTTTCCATACCATTCAGAGATGAATTTAATTGGGCAGATAATAAAGATTAGACAATGATGAGGTACTAATGGTATAATTGTTTTTACTTAACATTTGATGTTGTTAAGTCAATAAAGCAGAGTGGTCAAGTCGGAAAATGGAACAAGCCTAGTTACCGAGCATTGAGAAGTTTGTTGGTAATGAGAAGTGTTAGTCGGTCGAGCAAAGAAAAGACAGTCACCGAGCGAAGTTGACAACTGAGCAAGGTCAGTCACCGAGAAAGGTTGGTAACCGAGTGAAGTCAGACACCAATTGAAGATAGTCACCGAGTCACCAAGCACACAACAAAGCATGAACAAAGATTAAATTTAAAGAGAAGAAAAAATTCAATGTGAAGGCATGGAGATCAAGAAGATGCTAAGGATGAAGATGAAGTTTGTTTCAAGATCTGCGGTCATGAAAATTCAAGTTCAAAATCAGAGATGAAGATTAAGCGGCAAAAGAAAAGTTGTGAGTTCCAAGAAAAGTGCAAGTCACAAGGGAAAGGTTAATTGCCTAACTAAGTTGCAAATACATTGAATCAGTTCATAAGAGATGATTTGATGGTTGAGTGCAATTGAAGGAATACCTAATCAATGAGATTAAGATGCAAAACAAAGGCCTATATATTGATGGGTCTGTATGTTTATACAGACATGCTAGCGAATTGAAGAGTTGAAGTGCTACCAAGCAGAGTAATGAAAGAGGTGTAGAAGCAATCTAGAGAAGAGACTGGTGAGTTGTTGATGCCAACAGTTTTAGAGAGTGCACAAGTGATCTGCTCAAGCAAAAGATAGTTGCAGAGTCACAGATTGAATCATTACATTGTTGCTTACTAATCTTCGTAATAGAAAATCTCTTAACCGAGTGGACCTAAGAAGTCTGTTTGTAAGTCCTTGAGTAAGGTAACATTCTAGGATGAATATTTAAGCCCTCTGACCTGGCCACTCCTAATAAGGTGAAGATCTTAATGGATCTAAGGTAAATCCCCTAACAGGGTCACATCTAACAAATGTGCATTGTAATCTTTAACTGGATTGGCTCTTAACCGAGCATATTTCAGAAGAGTATTTCTTTTTGTGGGTGACAATTCCCACTGAGGTTTTCCCAAATTGGGTTTCCTTTTTAAACTTGGTGTTACATGTGATGCTTGATAACTGTGGATGTTAGTTGGTTATATATTATATGTTGTTTATAAAGTTTATGAAGTGTTTACAAGTTTGAGTTGCTGCTATTATTTGAGTTACCGAGTTGAATCAAAGGTTTAGTTTTAAAGTGTTAAGTTTCAATATTTTATGATTCACCCCCCTCCCAGTAAACCATAATTTGGTAGGGCAAAACAACAATTGATTACTCTCATTTTATAAATAATGCTTATGCAAAAGGTGTCAAGGTTGTCATGGCTGTTGATTTGTTTGCCCTCACAATGCTTAAGCCTCCTAGGGAATTTGGGGTGGATATTGTTGTTGGGTCTACTTAGAGGTTTGGTGTTCCCATCGGCTATGGAGGGCCTCATGCGACTTTCTTGGCTACATCTCAAGAGTACAAAATAATGATGTCAGGGAGGATTATTGGAGTCAATGTGGATTCCCAGTGGAAGCTTGTTTTTAGGATGGCAATGCAGACAAGGGAGTAGCACATCAAGTGAGATAAGGCCACTACTAAAATCTGCATGGCACAGGTAATACAGATCTTGTCATTTTTGTTTGTAAATGTCAATCCACATCAAAACATGAAACTATTACTTTTGGGATTATTATTGTCCCTAGAAATAGTCTATGTTACCTTAGAAAATTAAAACATACAATTTCATCAATAGATCTTTCATTTACTAGCTTTTTTTTTTTCCTTTTAATCAATATTACTCATAAAGAACTTTGGACATCCATAATTCTCACTGTCAGCAAGGGTCTTAAGAAATGGAGGATGCCAATGATTATGCTAAAATCCAATAAATGCATTAGAATCTAGTCATATGCAGCTCCTTGGTTTTGGATCTGGCCTTGTCTAGGTCGATCTTAGAGAGTTTCATATGGTCAAATATTCTAGTTCATTCGATGCACTTGAGTCCCCTGCAAAGTAATGCTCAACACACCCATTATTTAGAGGATAAAAAATATATTAAGAAACCAAACTCTAACCATAAGAAGTATTGTACATATATAAATCTATGCACATGTTGCTCTGTTTATACCATGTTAGACATTTATGCCACATAAATTTTATATGGCGAGGCATCACTGCATTTGTTGCACTTTAGTTTCTTGGGTTGTGATCCTCAACTTAAACAACAAATATAATACATCATAGGAAAAAATTTCAGCTTTCCAGCTTTTTTGTGGTTGCATAAAATCTTTAATTTGATTGAGATATATAGAGTTGCATCTCTTCTGGTACCATCACGGTTATTGCACTATAGTTCCCATATAGTGAGATCCAATGGAACTGATAAAGAGAATGATTTTGGAGATCTTTGTATGTTCTGGATTCTACAACTACATAAGTAAATTGCTTTAGTTTCCAATAATTAAGAGCTAAATTATGTGAGGATATAAATGCGAAAGAGTAGCTATTTGTGTTTATACAATATTTTGATCACTTCCTATCCAAATATTTTCAAGTTAATTAAAGCGATTTTAACTATTGAGTGTATGAATCCAGGCATTACTTGCTAATATTTCCGGTATGTATGCAATCTATCATGGTGTGGAAGGATTGAAAAAAATTGCATAACATATACATGGTTTGTCGGGAGCATTTATCACTGGATTGAAGAAACTGGGTATTGTTAATGTTGAGGATGCTCCATGCTTTGATACTGTAAAGATCAATTGTTTAGATACCTTGGCCATTTCTGAGGAAACTCTTAAAAATGAGATGAATATGCGTGTCATACATTCAAATACAGTTTGTATTGTGTAGATAGGGCCTACTGCAATATTTGTATGGTTATTTATATCTCAAACTAGATTGCCATTTCAAACCATTTTAAAACATAAGGGTTTTTATTGACCTATATTTTGATATAGGATATGAATATATTTTGAGCTTAACAGATCACAGTGCCCCAATTTTAAATAATAATGTAGCATTCTGAAAGTTGTTGATCAGTGTTTCTTTTGATGAGACAACAACCTTAGAGGACATGGATAAGCCACTTGAAGTGTTTGCAAGGAATAAATCTATAAGTACAGTTTGCATCCCTTGTCTTGCCTTAATAGTTATCATTCATTCTCTTTCTGATAAATTTTCTGTATCACCTCGGTGAACTTTATAGCAGAGTCCCTCGCACTAGAGGTTCACAATTTTATTCCAGAGAACCTTGTCAGAGATAGTCCTTATTAGACATATCCAATTTTAACATGTAAAGTCTAAGGTTAAATATCTTCATTTGGTATTGTTTCGTTTATTAAACAAGTTTTTTTATCGTTCGGATAAATTAGGCTAATACCTACAAGTATCAGACAGAGCATGAGCTTCTACGGTATATTCATAGGTCACAAAAAAAGATCTCTCCTTGTGCCATAGTACGATACCATTGGGATCCTGTATACAATGAAATTGAATGCAATCGTGGATATGATTCCCTTTTCTTGGCCCAACGTTTCTGTCATTCATCTTTTTTCCCGTCTACATTAAGCTTCTGGTTATCAAGTTAGAAAGATGTTTCCTTATGAGAAACCTAGAAAACTATGTGGCTTCTTCACCCGAATTCTTATTTTAAAACAACTGAGCTTTCATATGTCAATGCAGGAAATGTTCAACGTCTTCGGACAACTTCTTTGTGAAAACACAGGGCTTGATCCTTTCTATGTACAAGCCAACGGTAGTGCAGTAGGGGAGTTTTCTAGATTCACGGTCATCTATTATTATCATCAAGTATGTGGTAAAAAATTGTGAGCAACATGAGACCAAATGCTAAGGGTAGCATTAGTCAATTTTGATCTTATTTGGGTGTTCAATTGTGTGGAAAGTATTATGGGCAAGGGGAGATGGGAATCATAATGTTTGTATCATTCCTGTCTCATCTCATGGAATGAATCCTGCAAGTGGTGAAATTTGTGGCATGAAAATTGTTTTTGGTGGAACTGATGCTAAGGGTAATGTTAATATAGATAAACTGAGGAGGGCGGCAGAGGAAAATAAGGAAAATCTTGAAATGCTTATGGTGTGTTATTACAATAATTTTTTACCGTGCCTACCCGTTTTGCAAATGAATTGATATAAAAGACATAAAATGTGGGGAAATTCCTTGCTTATCAATGTTAACACTTATGCATCCTTCTAGTTGATCCATTGCATTCTCCCCACACTCAAATGTGAATAATGATGTTATGTTTGTAATATGTTTTATATTTATCATGACTAAGTGTTGGACTATTGTTGTAGTGGTGTAAGTGTTTTTAAGACGGTAATTTGAATTTGTGTAGGTTATATTAGAGTATTATAATGTTTTTTTAATGGTCATCTTTTTTAGTCTATAGTTTATTAGGTAGTCTCTATTTTCGTCTTTAGTTCACAATTGTTACAAGTGGTGATCTTTTTCTTTTGTGGCATGTTGTCATATGTTTTGAAATTCCTTATGGGGGGTGTAGTGGTTTGTTTTATTTTCTTACCTCTCAATGTTCCTTGGTGATCTTAAGTTGATGTTGGTTGTTTTTTCTTTCTTTATTAACAGCTTGACACTTCCAATTCATAACTCTGATCAAAAGCATTTTCCAAAGAAAAAACCAAAAAAAATATTATAATAATATGCAGAGTCGTTATAATCCTTGTATTAAAAACTCATAGAATCATGCTCTAATAATATAGCACAACCTCACAAGAATTGTTCACTTTTATAATAGGTCAGCATGACATCCCGTGTATTGACTATTGAGTAGTACAAAGACTTCCCTGTAGAAAAGCAGACTGAGTTACACGTGTGAGCACGTGGCTGTGAAATTTAGTTCAACTCTGTTTAGTTATAATCAATCTACAAAAGGTCAGTTCATTACAATGAGAGTTAACTATTAACTATTTCAATTGATTAAAAAGTTCAAACTTGAAACAAAGTTACGACATGGAAAATTAAGGGCTACATCTTTTCTATATATTTAAATGGCGCGGGGGGGGGAGTGTTTGAAATGGTTACGGAATTGTTTGAAATAGGATTATATGAATAAATTGTACTATAGGATGCTTAACCTTTTCCTAGGACTGAGCTATTATTCGTCATTGTCTTTGTCATTGTTCTTAGAGGGAATGTATGATTTTTTGCAATACAAGTTTACCAATTTCAAGCCATATGCAAACTTTGCTAAAAGTGCCCTTCACTATTTCTTACATAAATGTCTATGTATATCTCTACTGTAACTCTTCTCTTATGATCTAGACCTCTTCTCTTCAAATATCAGTCACCTTGATTTCTACTCCTCAATAATAGCCATCTTTATATTTGTTGATCTCAGTGTCTTTCTCTGTTCTCTATGATAATGATGAGTTCTTCGAAGTTTACATCATCATGTCTCCTCACTATTCTCTACCAAAATCTCTCCATTGTGCTCCTCACGGTGTCTCCATTGTGATCATGACATGCATACCTCTACTCTTCATGATATGAATACCTCTCTCTCTCTCTCTCTCTCTCTCTCTCTCTCTCTCTCTCTCTCTCTCTCTCTGTGTGTGTGTGTGTGTGTGTGTGTTTTCTTTTCTNATGTATCCCTCTCTCTCTCTCTCTCTCTCTCTCTCTCTCTCTCTCTCTCTCTCTCTCTCTCTGTGTGTGTGTGTGTGTGTGTGTGTTTTCTATTCTCTTAGTATGCCTTGATCTCTATGTGTATTTTGTGATAGTGCACTGATCTCTTTCAAAAAAATGAATATTCTCTAATCAAGATCAATAAATGCATTTTTTCTATGGACTAAATTCTCCTTCCAAGATAGTGAACCTAGAGGCTTTATTTTACTACATGGCAAATCTTGCACTACATTCTTCAGATGTTAAGCCTAGATGACATCATACGGTATGCACCCCATCTTCAATATGTCACAATCTTAACATATTTGTACTTCATTAAGTGCAAGTCTATTAAAGGAATGCTAATTTTATCTTAGTCAATATTAAAGGTCATTTATTTATAAACTCCTAAAATATTAACATGTCTTAAAGAGATCCAACAAAAAGGATTGAGAGCCATATATTGCTTACCTTCTAGATTAGATCATAGGCATTCTAGAACTAGTTCGAAGCTTATATTTAAAAAATGAATAATTAATAATATAGATATTATCATCATATCTCTAAATTGACCATAATTTTTATATTGAGAATAAATACATACATCAAGATTTTCTAAAAAGTCTTCATTGTGCAAGAGTAACAATCTGCATTGAATTAAGCGCATGGTTACTACATTTCTCTCAAATTACAACAATAAAATCTAATGACAACTAATGAAAATAGTACATCTCAAGAGTAGAAAATAATGATGTCAGGGAGGATTACAGGAGTCAATGTGGATTCCCAGGGGAAGCTTGTGCTTAGGATGGCAATGCAGACAGGGGAGCAGCAAATCAGGTGAGATAAGGCCACTAGTAACATCTTCATGGTACAGGTAACGTAGATGTTGTCATTTTTGTTTGTAAATGTCAATCCACATCAAAACATGGAACTATTACTTTTGGGATTATTATTGTCCCTAACATTAGTCTATGTTACCTTAAAAATAAAAACATACCATTTCATCAATAGATCTTTCATTTACAAGATCCTTTTTTTCCTTTAATCAATATTGCTCATAAAGAACTTTGAATATTCATGATTCTCACTGTCAGCAGTGGATCAAGAGCTTAAGAAATGGAGGATGACAGTGGTTATGCTTAAATCCAATAAATGCAGTAGAATCTCGTCATATGAAGCTCCTTATTTTTGGGTCTGCCCATGTCTAGGTTGATCTTATAGAGTTTCATATGGTCAAATAATCAAGTTCATTCAATGCACTTGAGTCCCCTATAAAATGATGCTCAACACACGCATTATTCAGAGGATATATAAATAATTAAGACACCAGACTCTGACCATAAGAAGTATTGTAAATATATAAATCTATGCACATGTAGCTCTGTTTATCCCCGTTTGACATTTATGCCACATAAATTTTATATGGTCAGGCATCACTGCATTTGTTGCACTTTAGTTTCTTGGGTTGTGATCTTCAACTTAACAACAAATAAACTACATCATAGGAAATAATTTCAGCTTTCCAGCTTTTTGTGGTTGCAAAAATGCTTTAATTTGATTGAGATATATAGAGTTGCACCTCCTCTGGTACCATCACGCTTATTGCACTACAGTTCCCATGTAGTGAGATCCAATGGAACTGGTGAAGAGTATGATTTTGGAGATCTTTGTATGTTCTGAGTTCTACAGCTTCATAAGTATATTGCTTTAGTTTCTAATGAAAAAGAGATGAATTATGTGAGTATATAAATGTGAAAGAGTAGCTATTTGTGTTTATACAATATTTTGATCACTTCCTATCCAAATATTTTCAAGTTAATTAAAGTGATTTTAACTATTCAGTGTATGAATCCAGGCATTGCTTGCTAATATTTATGGTATGTATGCAATCTATCATGGTCTGGAAGGATTGAAAAAAAATGCAGAACGTATACATAGTTTGGCGAGAGCATTTATCATTGAGAGACATATATTGCTTACCTTCTAGATTAGATCATGGGCATTCTAGAACTGGTTCAAAGCTTATATTTAAAAAAATGAATAATTAATAATGTAGCTATTATCATCATATCTCTAGATCGACCATATTTTTAATATTGAGAATAAATACATACGACAAGATTTTGTAAAAAGTTGCCATTGTGCAAGAGAAACAATCTGCATTGAATTGAGTGCATGGTTACTGCATTTTTCTCAAATTACAACACTAAAATCTAATGACAACTAATGACAAGTTTCTAGGAGAATCCAAGCACACTTTCCAAAAGTATTTGAGACACATGAATTATAGATCAGATTACAAGTTAAATGGGGAACTTAATCCTATGGAGTTGGTTTTTTATATAGATATGTTTATGGGAATGTTTTAAGAATTGTAGGCCATTTGGAAGCATGTCACAACCTTTATCAGAAATTTCAGTTATATTTGTAATGCTATGACTGAGACAATGAGATGAGACAAAAGAGAATTCAAATGGCCAGATGAAGATGATAAGAGTTTTGAGACTTTCAAACTGAAGGTTGTTCAATTACCTATGTTAGCCTTACCTGATGTCAATAAGGTATTTCAAGTTGAATGTGATGCAAGTTGAAGTGCAATTGGAGCTATGTTGACTCAAGAAGGTAAACCTATTGCTTTCTTTAGTGAAAAGTTGAATGATGCAAAAAGGAAATATTATATCTATGATCAAGAATTCTATGCTATTGTTCAAGCTATGAAGAAGTGAAGACATTACTTGATGCCAAATAAATTTGTGTTGTATAATGATCATAAGCTTAACTGTATTTGGGTAGTCAAAATAAGTTGGATCAGAGACATATGAAATGGGTAGAGTATTTGCAGAGTTTCACATTTGTAATTAAGCTTAAGAGTGGAGTTTCTAACAGAGTTGCTAATGCATTGAATAGAAGAAGATCTTTGTTGACTGAATGACAATTGAGGTTCTTGGTTTTGATGATATGAAGAATTTATATGAAAGTGATCCTCATTTTTCTAAGCAATGGAGAGTGTGTAGAGCACCTAATTCAAATCAATCAAGTAAGTATGGAGACTATTTTATTCAGGAAGATGTCTTGTTCAAAGGTATTCAGTTGTGGCTACTGACAAGATCAATGAGAACTAATTTGATAAAAGAGAAACATAGTAGTGGATTGGCTGGACACATTGGTATTGATAAGACATTGAGTTTTCTTAAAAAAGGTATTTTTGGCCTCAGTTGTATAAGGATGTTAAGAAATTTGTGAAAAGTTGCAGAGTTTGTCAAGTTGCAAAAGGAGTAAGTTAGAATACTGGTTTGTATACGCCGATTACTGTTCTTGAGAAACCTTAGAGTAATATCAACATGGATTTTGTTCTTGGCTTACTGAGGATAACAAGAGGTAATGATTCCATATTTTTTTGTTGTGGATAGATTTTCTAAGATGACACATTGCATACCATGTAGAAAGACATCAAATATGGTACATATAGCATATCTTTTCTTTAAGGAGATTGTCAGATTGCATGGATTACCGAGGAGTATTATTTCTGACCGAGACAGTAAATTTGTTAGCTATTTTTGGAAAATACTTTTGAAGAAGTTGGATACTGAGTTGAAGTATAGTTCTACATTTCATGCACAGACTGCTGGACAAACAAAGGTTGTAAACCGAAGTCTGGGTAACTTTTTGAGATGCCTAGTGGGAGACACGCCAAGTAATTGGGATTTCATGTTGGCATAAGCAGAGTTTGCATACAATAGTTCAGTAAATAGAAGTACTTGAAAGACACCTTTTGATATTGTTCATGGCACACCACTGAGAGGTATATCAGACCTGAGAGATATTGTTGGAGAAGAGAAAAGAAGTGTTGAAGCAGAGAATTTGGTGAGTTTATGAAGACATTGCATGAAGATATAAAACATAAGCTGCAGAAAAGAAATCAAAAAGACAAGGATAGTGTAGACAAATCAAGGAGACATAAAAATTTTAAAGTTGGTGATGGAGTAATGGTTCCTTTGAAGAAAGGCAGATTTCCTATTGGAACATATGAAAAATTTAAGATGAAGAAATTCGGTCCTTGCAAAAAAGTGAGAAGATTTGATAGTGGAAATTCTTATGAAGTTAAATTACCTAATGACATGGATATATCACCTATATTCAATATTTTAGACTTGTGTGAATATCATGAACTTGATGAAGAAGTGACAGTATCGAGTGATTATCCTAAGAAGCAAGTAGACGAAGTTGAGAATATTTTGAAACAAAGAGTTAAGAGAAGCACAAGAGGAAAGGAATACATGGAGTATTTGGTAAAATGAAAGAAAAGACCGATTGAGGACTCATCTTAGATTTCTCAATCTAATTTGGATCCATTTTAGGTTGGACCTGATACATGATTCGAGGAATAATTTCTATTGACCCCAGGTGTCTGATGCAGGAGCACCTTGGGTCTTTGGCAATCCTTATCAATCAAAAATTTGTTGTTTTTGTTCATTAGCTTGATTGGAGACTGCTCGGTGAAGTTCTTAGTTACCCTATTGCTCAGGTATCTTTTTTGTCTTTCTTTACCGACGGGTCTCAAGGTGTGTTGTTTTCTGTTGCTCGGTTATGCTTTCACCGAGTTGGTTTTATGTGGCTCAGGTATGTTCTTACGTGGTCGTCCCTATTTCTTGGGTATGCTTTTACCGAGTGGTTGTTGTTTCTCGGTGTTCCTCTTCCCAAATCTGGGTCTCTCTTGGGGATTTGAGTGCTAACCTCTTTGGTGGACTCTTGTATATATGTGTTTCTAAATTTTAGTTTAGGTATCAATTCGGAGAGGATAGTAGATTGAATAGAAGATTACCTGTGGAGACAATTAAAAGGGAGGTCTGTGACCTCACATGTATGAAGATCAATCTGTAATTCATTGAATACACGTATATGGCCCAAACCGGGAAGACCTTACAGCTTGACATGTAATGAGTTCGATTAATAAAATATAAGATATATGTTGCTCCTTCTCTCACTCTGTGTGTTGTTTTGGCTTCCGCATTGTTGTATTTGTAAACTAGTTTGTTACTTGGTAGTTCCCTATGCCCCACTTACTATCCCTCCTTGTGTCAAACTCACCCCAAGGTTCATACGACAAAAGATCAAATGCCAGACGACAAATCAGTATGATAGGACAAACTTGATGCCCTTAGAAGACAAAAGGGGCAATGATGAATATTGTCATGCGATAGGTGGGTTAAGCCCATGCGACAAATCTAATTTCTTCATACGACAAAAGATTTTTTGGCAGATTGTCGTATGAGCCCTTTCGCAAGACCATACAAAAAACCATAGATACATGGTAAAAATGTGCAAAAATATAAAAAAATTGACCAGAACAGGAAAAATTAACATACAATAATTAACAGGTGGCGCGTAATCTTTGGGCCGGCCATGCCTTGGTATCACTCAAAATGATGATTAGACACCGGGACCACCATTTTCGCTCAGAGAAGCTTCTCGAAACTCAAAAGGTGGATGGTGAAAATGATTTGAAAATGACCCCTCTAGGCCTTACATAGAAATTTGATTTAACTTTCAAAATGCTCCTATGGATACGAAAATTGCACCATTGGCTAATCGAACCGCTCTAAATCCATTTTCGGGACCAAAATCAAAATCTGATGATGTTTTGATCCTCAAAAATGCAACTTAACCTAATTTTCACAAATGCAATTGATTGTTGATGCTTTCCTCACAGGATTTTGATTTGAGATTCCTTTTGATCAAATTTCTTGCGCATTTTCATCCTCAATCCAAAAAGTCAATCTAAGTCAATTTTGGTCAAACTTGGTTAACCAGACCTTAAAACAGGCTCACATCTCACATTTCTAATTTCTTTTCGATTTATTAGGCTTGTGCCACCCCTCCTTTTGATTTCCTTCCTGGTGGGGCAATACCATTACATCAACAATTTGATTCACATCAATAAGTTAAATTTCTAAGGGCATTAGGCCCTAACTCAAATCAAGATCTACCCAAGTGATTCTCATCACCGCACATCAAATATCAAACTCTAGGGGCATATAAGATTCATCGCACCATATCAATATGATAACTCCCCTCAATCTGGTATTTGGATTCATCAGGCTCCATATGAAGTAAATTATCCCAATCAAATCAATTGAATGGCAATCAGTCTCATCACACCACATCAGGTTGGTTTTTCATTCAAACTTAATCTTAAATCGGATAATCTTCTTGGAGGATAGACATTCGATTTCATTGCTTCACATAAAGCTGGATGCTCGAACTCTTTTATCAGTCTTTGTTCAATCAAGTCCAGAGTTGATATCCTTAGATTTCTCTATTGGTCTTTGCTCAATCAAGTCTGGAGCTGATATATTCAAAATATCTAATTGATCTTTGTTCGATCAAGTTTGGAATTGGTTCTAATATTTTGGATAGTTTGATCGCTTCACATTGAGCTATTTCTAAATTTGATCAAACTTCAAATATTCTTTAACCCAATGTTCCCAGAGCGATCACACATTAGTCAAAGAGGGGCAAATGTAATCACCCAAAAATGGTCTAGTAAACCTATGGCCCCCTTTTCTAAAATATTTTGTCTTAATAAATCCCAAATCTAAGACATTATCACTAGAATCTAAATTATTGAGCATTTAATCAAACTTGCTTATATAATTTTAATCCTAACTTGTTGAATCAAATAATCAAACATCAAAGCCTAAACTCAAAAAGCATAAAACATTGGGATAAATCAAAAAGTCCTAAGTTCAAAAAGTTAACCCATTCACACATGGGTGTGCACTCAAAAATCAAATACAACAAATAAAAGGGAGAAAATACCAATTTTGTCTTATTCTCCAGAAAGTTGACTAGTCCAAATAACTTCTTCATCTCACATGGATTGAGAGCAATTGCATCTCTACCCTTGATCAATTTCTTTTGCCTCTTAATCTCAATCACTCATTCCTTGAAATCTCTTATAAAAGGGATAGCTCCCTTGCTCAAAATATATAGAGAATATTTGGAGTAAAGTTATTATGCTATTTTCATTCTAGAGCTCTTTAGTGTGTTCTTAGTTTCTTTGTTTTCATGCTATTTTCTTGCATTTCTTGCATTGCTTTCTTCATTTCTTAGCTTAGATGGAATTCTAGTTTCTTTTATAGCTTAATATAGATGCATTTTTCTTCTCATTTGATAGCTTAATCTTGCATCTTAGTTTTATTTCTCATAATGTTATGCATTTAGATTGTTAGTTCATGCATTTCCATTTCCAAGATTTCAAGAGCTAAGTATGCAAGTCTATGCATCTTGCTCACTCTCTTTGAATTGAATCTTTCATTTTGGAGTAGTCGAGTCACTGATTTCTCTATGTCCAATCTGATGGATAACTATGAGAATCATATTTGCCTCAACTAGGAATAAATAGGCCAGTTTCAACGGTTTTTAGTTTAGTGCTTTTAGTCTCATGTTTTGCTAATCCCTTGATATAATGGTTTATTGAAGTGTTTGGTTGTAGATTCTAATAACATATTTTACCACACACACAACCTGGTATTGTCTAATTCGGATAGTAATGTCATTCAAGATTGGAAATGTATTTATGTACCTATTGGATGGTGTCATCAAGTTCAAGAAAATTCTTTACAAAGAAGAGATACAATTCACTGGATTCCTCCTATAGCTGGGATTGTCAAAGTTAACTTCGATGGATCCTCTCAAGGAAATCCAGGGAGTTTAGGAGTAGGAGCATGTATTAGAAATCACCAAGGTGAAGTACTTGCCATCAAATCAGCCCCTTTTCCTCCAAGAACAAACAATATGGCTAAAGTGCATGCTCTGTTTGTTGGCTTAGTCTTAGAAAAGCAAGGTGGTTTTCACTCCATTTAGGTGGAAGGAGATTCCATGGTTATTATCAATGCTTGCATAAAATGAGAATCACATAACTGGAAGTTAACATATATACTGTAGAAAATATGGCACCTCCTAGACTCTTTCATAGAGATATATATTTCTCACACTCTCCATGAAGGGAATGTTCTGGCAGATTATCTTGCAAATTTTGGATGTGAAGGTGTGGAACATGATGCTTTAAAGATAGGTGACATCATTAGCAAGGATACATAAATGCAAAGATTGATAGCAATCAACAAAAATCTAAATTGGGGATATTTTTATTCCAATTTAATTAAGGTGTTGTGGAATGACATGGCTTCTCATTCACAAGTGGTAAGGCAATGATGTATTCTATAGTATAGCCAACAGATGTGTGACGCATGGTGATCATTTTTGCTGACATGCCAATAATGTAAATAAATTTATAGCATGAAGTAAGCCTATCAATATTATGACTGTTATCAACCTCTGCATTGTATAGAGCAATTCAGAGGTAAATTTCCATTAGATTAGCTCTCCTCATGCGAAGGTACCTTGATGCAATAACATGGTGTACTTAAATGTTTACAAGCAACAAGCCCAGCTCACATCATGTGCTTTCTCATCAACAAAACATTGTCACTATGCTTGCCTTGAGGATTGGTTTCCACACGGAGATTTAAGTATGGTGCCTGACAGTGTGCTACAGATATGGTGGATTATTCTTAAATCTAAAGTGTGTGATGTGGATTGAGATAGAAAGCAGACAAGACAATGCTTTATGAGGGAGATTTTAGGGGATTTTTCACATGCCATATTATTATCATTTAATTTGGTGTCAAGTTACAAATGGCACCTCTGCAAAAAAAAATTCATTGAGTTTGCTAAGCACTATGGTGCTCTCACCAGTCTTGTGCCCACGATGTGAATCTTGCGGTACTACCTAGGGAAACAGAGGTTCCTTTTCAAGCATGGGTTGATGATTTTCATCTTGACTCTATTTTTGTATGCCACTCTCTGGTGATTCACAAGGCCATTCAAAAGGTTATTGGAGAGCACGTGTTAATGTCAAGATTGTTAGATTTAATTAGAATAACTGAGAAGGGGAGGGGGGGTGAATCAGTTATCCTCGGGTCTAGATGTGCCCATTACAACTTTATACCAATTTGAACAATTCAGATATGTTCGGCAGCAATAATATAAAAGTGTGCAGTTTACTATACTAATGAAATAAGCTTGCAAAAACTTAACAGTAAAACACAACATAAACATTCACACATTTTGACACCTTGATTTAATGTGGAAACCCAATATGGGAAAAACCACCAGTAACATGCTACCAAAATTTCACTCTTCTGAAGTGAGCTCTGTTAGGAGCCAACCCTGTTAAAGGTTACAAAATACACTATCAAATGTGACCTAGTTAAAGGATTTAATCACCCTATTAGGAGCGGCCTTGTTAGAGGACTTAGAACATTGAAATCTGAATGTCACCTTGCTTAAAGGATTTATACAATGACTATTAGATCAACCTGGTTAAACGATTTAAACTGATAAAATAGTTATAAAGTAATCAACAGGTTTGATTTGATTCATACAACTTACTTTTCAATCCAGATCCAATTAAGCTCTTATGCTAATTTATTGAGTGGCCTCCATTCTCATCTTAAACTCTAGATCTGCTTGGAAATCCATCAAGAAATCTCTCTCTGCTTCTCTTCTCAGCCTTCTTTGCTTAGATCTTTCCAATCAGCCAATTAACCATGCAATACTCTTAAATACTCTGCATACACATCTATATCCATGAATAACCCCTTGAGGTTATCATATACCTCTTCATCTAGGTCATATACATAATTTTCCACTTAATCAAGATTGTAGGTCTTAGGTTAGGTCAGATCCAATAGATCTTTCCATCATTCCATTTAATTTATTTCTCCAAAGTAGTCTTTAATTAAATATTGAATCTATGCATTAATTGCGGTTACCCATGCATTAAATAATGTGGATAAATCTTTAATTAAATTTACATATCCCAATAAAATCAACTATGTCGGCCAGAGATCTCAAATCTCATCAATTATCAAAATAATGTTTCTCGGCCAAAATTGTGTTCTTCCGTTCGGTTGCCTCTATATTCCTCAACATTTCACTAGCACTCGGCTATTACTAGCTTCGCTTGGCATCAACTTCGCATTTCTCAGCATCAAATTTACATTGTTCGACATCAATCTTATAGTGAACTAACAGTGAAAGATAAAAAACATATCACTTTGCCAATGTGCCAAATGATCAAGTACCCCTATTTTTACTCATAAGTCAATTGTTTCCCTCAGTCTTCTTGTTATAATTTTATCTTCAACCAATAGATATGGTACTCAAGCAGATAGAAATAGTCTCACCAGTTAAGGTTTGACATCAATGACAAAACAATAATTTTTTCCATTGTAGCTTTCCAAACAATCTTTCCAACAGAGATCCAAGGAATTTATGTTCCTTTCACAAGTAGTATCAATCTTTCTATCCAATTCGATGGAATTGCTGCAATATTTTGACTTGCCCATGCTAATTTCCAATAAGGTGGTTCATCCTAAGCTCATCGTGGATAATAGGTTACTGCTGGCCCTACACAAGTATGACCTATAGATGGGGTGTGCTCTAGTGGGACATTTATTTTCTCGCCATATGGTACTAACCAAACACGAGCACATGATGGTCTATGATAGTATTAAGTAGGCTTTGGAGAGACATAGTTTTAGGGCTGTGAAAACCTCATTACAAGTTGCGGCTATGACACTGGGCAAGGAGTTGGAGACTAATGTTAGAAGGATAGTATTCACCTTTCTTGACCTACTGGGTATTCCAAATATCTCTCTGTGGTCACTCATTCAAGCAACGAATCATGCAAACAAAGTAGAGGCATCTTCTACCCCCACAAATGTTTCGCATGTCAATTTTCCCTCTTCAATAGGAACTCCTCCACTTTAAGGGAATGGTCTGCAAGGGTAAATGTCAGGACATAAATCAGATGAAAGTGTTCATTTGGTAATAGACATACCCATTTCCCCCACAATGGGTTTGGAAGAAGCGTGGACCCTTGACCAAGGACATACAATTGCTAATGCAGAGGACTTGGAGGAATAAAACAATTAGTAGTTAGGGTTTTGTTTTTTGGGTACTTCTCTAAGATGCATATATCGAATTTGGTGTATTGGCATTTCGAGAGATTGTGGGAAGTAAAATACAGTTCTCTTGATTAAAACTGTGGAATTTGGGAATAGTCAAGATAGTTGGTTATCAGTTGTCCACACAATACTTGTTTGTAAATCATCTAGGTTTGTTATATTCATATGTATACAATGTTGTAATAGACAAGGATTTCCAATTTTTTGTACTGATTCTTTCTTGGATGAGTCTTTGAATCAGCTTTTATAAATATTAATATATATATATTGTGGTACTCCAGTTTTTATTAAAAATATATATATTTAATTTAATACTATTTTCACACTTTTAGATTAAAATAAAATAAGTTTCTATTGAGGAACCAAATTGTAGCTTGAACCTATGCCAATAAGAAAGTCTAAACTTTACCATTGAATCTATCTTACAAGCCTATCTAGATCCAAATATTTCACCACTTACATTTAGAATATTTATAGATAAAGATAAAATAACCTAATAAAAAAAATACATATTCAAAATGAATAAGCATCATATTTAATAACTTATATCAAAGAGATCCTTTATATATCCTACTCAATAATTTTAATATACCCAACTATACACTCTCAAGCATCCTTCACAAAACATGTGGTAATTTCAATTTGTCCTAGGGAGATGCATCTTGAAATCTATCTTAATCAAAAGTGCTCTCATTCTTAAAAAGCTAACCTATTTAAGAACACGTGTGAGAATTCCTCCCCATAAGATAATTTAGTTTTGTTAGCAATTTGTAAAATATTATTCAAATATATATTTTCAAATTGTTTTACAATTATAATGTTATATCTTTTTTTTAAGGAAAAGTGGACTAGCCACTATATTTATTTATTTATAACCTGGTTAGAAGACTCAATCGGGAAAGAACCAGAGAAGAAAACCTAGAATCCTTGTCAGATACATATGTAGAAGCAGAGAAGACCTACCTAGAACAAAACTACAATTGATTACAAAGATGTATAACATGTACATCAGATTAACATCATGACCCAATAATATTAGTCCCACTGATTAACACTTAGATTATGCACAATTGAACCTCAAAAAACATCCACAAAAAAAGCCTATCGCTCGAACCAAAAAACCAAAAAATGTAACATGAACCTAAATAATGTTATATCTTCACTTGATAGTGTCCTAATTTATAGGATTTTACTATTGGAAAATGTTACATTTAAATGACATTTTGAACTTATATTAACAAATATACAAAGATTAAATGTTAGTGAATACAATAAGCTAATTTGGGAGATTGAACAAAAAAAAATTTAAAAAAATTGTTTTCAAATAAAACCAAAGGAAGGATGATCAACCATATAACTAATTTTTCTATTACAAGGGTTATATAATTATAATTTATCCCAAAATAGCTAAATGTACCTATTGTACTTTGTGCTGCACTGAATACACGACATAAATTTGTAGACACTAATAACAATGACCAACTTTTCCAAGACGTCTTATTATGCATATTTCAACATGTCATGCATACAAAAAACCTATGGATTGAAGTTGATTTAGTCAATCTCTTAGAGAGGTAAAAATATAGTATATCCCTTTGGTTCTAAGGCCAAAAAATTGCCATCATATGTTATAGTTGAATTTGATAACTAAAATGGTCCACCTTGCGATGAAGGAAACCCAAAAAATATTACAATACAATTGATAAGACAAGAAGGCATACACAAATTCTACTAACCGACACTAGGGAAAGAAGCATAAGACCTGACACTAGATAGAGCCACAATTTATATAGGTAAAACTAAAATACAAGGCCTCCCTTTTACAAGAGTCTCTAGAGTCAACTCCCTACAAGACCTTCATATAGAGCTTGCCTTGTGTTTGGGATTCTATTGTAAAATAAAAAATAATCCATACAACATTATTAGAAAGAAAGAAGAAGAATAGATGCAATTGATCTCACAAATAATACAAGTATGTGAATTTACTTGCACTCCAAGTTTGTAAGTACTACAATTTAAATTTTTCCCTTCCTTTATTTCATTAAATTTTTATTTGCTTATCAATTATAGCATTTTCTCTTCTACAATTTTGCATCTGTTGATCAAGAAGAGGAAACATAGAAGCTGTCTTTACAAATACAACATTTTTTATGGCTCTCCATGCATTTCAATGCTATGGCTTATTAGGATGACCTACAAAAATAATAATAGGATACTACTATAAAAATATACAATAGGACACTACGGTAACTTTAATTCATCCAAAATGGATGCTACTATGTAAAAGACTTTCTTCTATAATGCTACATGTTTATAGACTGTCACTTTTATGCATGTCTTTTATTATCTAAATCTTCATTTATGATTTCAAATAAAAAACCTATCAGCGTATCCCTAGCTCCTCCTTTAATTAACTAAGCCGATAGGATTCTCTTGTGAACTGAGCTCCCCTCCATACATGTCATTTATTGTCTCACAGTGAAAACCTGCCTCATGTGTAAAACCACCAAACCTCTGGTTTTCAACTTTAGAAGTGGAAATTGGTCATTCCGTAAACAGTTTTCAGTGTTGCTGATTGTTTTTACCCATTGTTTCACATTTTCATGATAATGTCTGGTCGCAAATACTGCAAGGAGTAGCAGTAAACAATTTTATAAATCAAAGTTTCTTGTACTGCACCCTAAAAATATTTGAGCGTACACACATGCCTTATTTATCTGCTCATGTTACTTTCATCTAACCTGAATTTGTTTTTATCTATGGTCATTCACCTTAGGAAGTAGTTGAAAATAATATCATCTCATGCCAAGAAAACCTAACAATCCAGAGTAGAGTTTGATCCCGTGGTATCCCTACCCAAAAAAATAGAAGCTGGAGAGTCAACCTATGACTGCTAATGGCAACGCTAAAGAGAAAGGAACCCCCGCAACTAAATAAAATAGGGCTCCCAATCCTAATCCAAATTTTTTGAAAGAGAATGGGACTCTTGCAACTACATCAAAGACTGATAAGAGAAATGGCACCCCTAATGATGCAAGGAGGGTAAGGATCTATAGCCCAAGGCATTCCCAAGCATGAAATCACCTTGTAGAACCAATGTAGAAGCCAAACAATATAGTGAGAGAAGAAAACACAGGGGTCCTTTATATTAACTTGGTCAAACTCATTATATGCCAGGCTGTAAGGCCTTCCTAGTTTTGTCCATATATTCAATGAATTACAATAAGATCTTCATACCATAGAGATCACAGACCTTCAATCTCAATATCTAAACATTTTCCTTATTTCTCTAATAATGATCCCTAAACTAAGAACATACAAAAGAATATATACAAGATTCCACCACAAGAGGTTGGCACTCAAATTCATAAGAGGGACCCAGATTTAGGTCCGCACAGATCCCAATGAGAGATCCCAAATCAATTCAGAAACAGAAATTAAATGAAGAAGTCATCCATCATATCAAACTCCAAAATGAACATCTTGGGCAAAGGTTGACCGAGCAACAGAGAGCCTTAGGAAAAGAAGAACCTAAGGAGCAGGATCAAAACCCAAGCGACTGAAGAAATCCAAGTATGCTCGAGTGAATAAATTGAGCAACAAAAGAAAGCATGCCCGAGAGAAGAACCTGAGCAACAAAACAAGCATGCCTGAGTGAAAGACACCCAAGCAACAAAGACTAACCTAAAACAAGCATTATCGAGCAGTAGAGCCTGAGCAATAGAGTATTACCCGAGTAGCTTCCAAACATACTAAAGAAAAAAACAAACATATTTTTGGTGGTGTAGGATTGTCAATGACGCAAGATGCTCCTGCATCAGACACGCGGGTTTACAAGAAATGATTCTCTGAATCATTTATTTGGTCCAACCTGAAATGAATCCAACTTAAGTTGATAAATCCAAGATGATTCCTTAATCAGTCTGTTCTTCCACTTCACCAGATACTCCATGTATTCTTTTCCTCTTGTGCTTCTACCAATTCTTTGTTTTAGAATATTTTCAACTTCCTCTATCTGCTTCTTAGGATAATCACTTGGTATAGTCACTTCTTCATCAAGTTCATGATATGCATACAAGTTTGAAATATTGAATATAGGTGATATATCCATGTGATCAGGTAATTATTCTTCATAAGCATTTCCACTATCAAATCTTCTCAGTGTTTTGTAGGGGCCAAATTTCTTCATCTTCAAATTATCATACGTTCCAATAGGAAATCTTCCTTTCTTCAGATGAACCATTACAACATCACCAACTCCAAATGTTTTATGTCTTCCTTACCTGTCTGCACTATCCTTGTATTTCTGATTACTTTTATCCAGCTTCTATTTTACATCTTCATGGAATGCCTTAATAAATTCCTCTGCTTCCACACTTCTTTTCTCTTCACCAATAATATCTCTCAAATTAGATATACCTCTCGGTTGTGTGCCATGAACAATCTCAAATGGTTTCTTTCCAGTACTTCTATTCACTGAACTGTTGTATGCAAATTCTACTTGTGCCAACATCAAATCCTAATTGCCTGGTATGTCTCCAACTAAGCATCTCAACATATTACCCAAACTTTGGTTTACAACCTCTATTTTTCCATCAGTCTATGGATGAAATGTATAACTAAAATTTGACTCAGTATCCAACTTCTTCCAAAGTGTTCTCCAAAAATAGATAACAAACTTATTGTCTCAGTCAGAGATGATACTCTTCGGTAATTCATGCAATCTGATAATTTCCTCAAAGAAAAGATCTGCTATATGTACTGCATCTGAGGTTTTCTTACATGGTATGAAATGTGTCATCTTAGAAAATCTATCCACAACAACAAATATGGAATCATTACCTCTTACTGTCCTAGGTAGGCCAAGAAAAAATCCATGCTAATATCACTCCAAGGTTTCTAAGGAACACTAATAGGTGTATACAAACTAGTTTTCTAACTCACTCCTTGGTGTAGGAGCATCCTAAGGTCTTTGAAAGAAATTTTTGGTCATTTTGGGCTTGTAGGTTGGTTTAGCCAACCATCAGTTAATAAGGACTATGTTATAAAGTTCCAAGTGTTTTTAAGGTGTGATTAGAGTTAGTTTTGATTAGGATTTTCTAGTAATGAGGTCAAATTGTACCTAGGGGTCTATACCCTTAGAAGTCACCCAAAAGGTCAAAGGGTTGACCAAAACTCCAAAATGGAGTTTCATTCAAGGTTTTGATGTTTCTAGTGTTTTAAGGTCATTTGATAAGTTTAAGGACCAAGTTGGGCCATTAGAAGCAACAAAATGTCATTTTGACAAAAGATGTAAAAGTTGTCATGACAACTTTTGCAACTTTGCCAAGTTGTCATGACAACATTTCCTAGTTTTTCGGAAAGGGATTTAATGCTGCCAAAATACCAACATGAGGGTTCAAAAATGTGAGGGTAAGGTATATAAGGTTGGAAAAAACCTAAACTAGGAGTTAGTTGCCATTGTGTATGGATTGTGTGTGTAGAAGGAAGGAATTATACTTTATTTTCATGACAGTGCTATGATCCAGTAGTGTAATGTATTGAAATTGATTAGTTAATGGATTAAGAAATTTTATGTTGGCATGTAATTACTTCTTGTATCATTGGATTGAACATTTTGTGTGACTGGTGAAGGTTTTGTAAATTCTTTGTTTTCACAATTTCGCTGTCTGGTTTTGAGGCAATTATGTAAATATGCCACCCTCTTGAATTCCCATGGTCAAACTCCTATGGTCTCTTTGATTCAAGTAGGGGACTCCATGTACATTGTGTATATAGTTTGTCAAGTTCTTTTATGCAGGGGAAGCAATTTTAGCATCAAGCCCTAAGCGAGTGCAACTGCATTCTAGTTAGGTGCTTCAATGGAGCAATAGAAAGAAAGCTTTCTCAGTGGATTGGTCGAATCCAATCAATGGTCGGGACATGTAGATAGCAGAGTCCCTATTAGTTGTATGCAAGGATAAGTTTAGGGGATGTGTGGAAGGTAATCAAAACAAGTCACAAAACCAGACTGTGTGCATGTTCCCTAAAACCCATGAAAATAGGGGTTTCTTGGAAAACTAGTGTACAAACAGAGTGGGAACTTTAGACCTTGAAAATCCTAGAGTAGAGGGAAAACACACAAGGAATCTGTAAGTAGTTCCCAAGGGTGTTAATATATTTTAGGAGAAAATCCACTTTTATAGTGAATAGGAGAGCTAATTAGGCATAAAAGGCACCAATGCCTTAATTACTAGAAATCTTTAACCTGATTGAAACTAGGGTGAAAGGTCCACAACATTGAATCTAAGTGAGTTGAAAGAGGCCTAAAGAAGGTCAAGAATGCCATCACAAGGAAGATATCCTAGATGGGGAAGTAAGTGATCAAGAGAAACCATGGATGAGAAGAGCTATGGATAAGAACCTAGTGTGAATTTGAACTTGTTGGAGAGCTCCTAGAAAGTTAGAGGAACAAGATAGGAATCCTCTAGGTAGGGTTTTGATGGGAACCCTAAGAAAGACAAAGATAAGGTCTAGTAGAGAGTTAGAAAACTATAGGAGTGGGAGCTCCCTACCAAATTGGTATTGGAGCCATTAAACGGCTTGGGAGTTGATTTGTGTATGTCAGAGAGGAGTGAATCTATAGGTGAGAACATCATGGTGACTAATCCAGAATTGGCAAGAGACTTGTTAGAGCTAAAAGACAAGAATTAGATTCTTAAAGAAACAATGGAGGAAATGAAGATAAAGATGATAGAGGTTGTAAAGACAACCAAATAGATGAAGGGGAAGATGACTGAAGATAAAGACAAGGGAAATAAATCAGTAGAGGAGGAGATAGAACCAGAGCCTTAGCCTCAACTACATGAGGAACCATATCTCAAGGCACTCAAAGCATTGAGTGGAAAGGCTCTAGAAGACATTCCAGTGTTCTCTGGTAAGATGGATGCAAAGATGGTTATGGAATGGATCGAAGGAATGGAGAACCACTTTGAATGTGATGGAATCACAAAAGCACAGAAGGTAAAGATATCCAAGTCTAGGCTAAGAGGACAAGCACTCACATGGTGGAAGTTTCTGAAAGAAGAAAGGGAGAAAGAGGGAAAGAAGCCCAAAGCAAATTGGAAATCAATGGTGGAAAAACTGAAGGAGAACTACCTTCCAGAAGACTATGACATTTAGTAACATAAGAAGAGGCAGAACCTTAGGCAAAAGGACCTAGATGTGCCATCATATATTGAATAATTTCATAAACTTTTTCTTAGATCAAGAATACAGGAAACAGAGAGGTTCATGGTTGCTCGGTAGTTTAATGGATTAAGGTGGAATATACAAGAAGAACTCAGTCTCTTTACCCTAACTTCCATTCATAGTTGTTTCCTAATTTCTTTGAAATTGGAAGAGAAACTTAGGAAGAAACATGAATCTAACTCCAAAGGAAGAGGAAGGGGTATAGACAATAGAGGTGACCATAGAGGAGGTTCAAGTGGAAGAGAAAATGAAAGTAAGAGTCAAGGTGACTCCAGATATACAGAGCAAGGACATGAGTCAAGAAATAGAGGTGGATACAATAGAGGAAGGGGTTCTTATAATAGTGGAAGAGGAATATCAGGGGGTTTTGGAAGAAGTTCTCACTTTTCTTCCATGAAATGCTATAATTGTGGGCAACTGGGGCACCCTGCATACAAATGCTCTGACAAAACCTTAGCTTCACAAGGAGAGAAAAAGATAGCCTATGTCCAAGAAGAGGACAGTTTGAAACAATTAGAGGTGAATCTAGATTCAGAGAAGGGAGAACATATCATGTTGAGAAGAATCTTGATCAAGACACCCAAAAAATATGAACATAAGCAGAGAAAGGCTCTTTTTAGAGTCAACTGCAAGATATTAGGGAAAGTGTGCAAAGTTATCATTGATTCAGGGTCCATAGATAATGTTATATCTGAGGAGGCAGTAGAGAAGTTAAAACTCACCAAGATTCCACATGTGTGTCCCTATAAAGTTACATGGATAAACAAAAGGTAGAACATCTTGGTAAATGAGAAAGTGTTGGTAGAATTCACCATTGGGAAGTATCAAGATAAGATACTTTGTGATGTGTTTCCAATGGATGCATGCCATTTGTTGCTTGGAAGACCATGGTAGTATGATAGGGAAGTTGTTCATAATGGGAAAGAGAACAAGTACTCCTTGAAGAAAAATGGGGTAACTTTCAAAATTTAGTCTTTGCTAGAGGAAGACCTAGTGGAGAAGACAAAATATATTACATTGTTGATGAGTGGGAAGGAATTCCTAAGGGATATGAAAGAGGAAGGAGTTGGCTATGCAATCATATTAAATCCAAAGGAGGAGGAGACTCATAAGCAAGCACCTATGCCAAAGGAATTGAAACAACTGTTGGATCAGTTTGAGGACATAATATGTGAGCATATGCCAGCTACACTACCACCAAGAGGGAGATAACTCATCAAATTGACTTCATACCAGAGCATCTTTGCAAAACAAGGGTGCATATAAAATGACACCGTAGAAAAACAAGGAGATAGCAAGGAAAGTACAAGAACTTTTGGACCAAGGGCTGATCAAAAAGGGCATAAGCCCATGTGTTGTCCCAGTTGTGTTGGCTCCTAAAAAGGGAGGTAAGTGTAGGATGTGTACTAATTCTAAGGAAATTAATAGGATAACTATTAGATATAGATTTCATATTCCTAGAATAGAAGATTTAATGGATTGTTTGGGGGGTGCTATGTACTTCTCTAAAATTGATTTGAAAAGTGGTTACTACCAAATTAGGATGAAGGAAGGTGATGAGTTGAAGTCAGCCTTTAAAACTACAAAGGGGTTATATGAATGGTTAGTTATGCCCTTTGGGTTTACCAATGCACCTAGTACCTTTTATGAGGGTGATGAATGAGGTCTTGAAAGACAACATAGGTGTATTTGTAGTAGTGTATTTAGATGACATCCTCATTTTAAGTAAGACAAAGGAGGATCATATGAAACACTTGAAGTTAGTGTTGAAGAGGTTGCAGGAAGAAAATCTCACCATCAATCTTGAAAAGAGTGACTTCATGAAGGAAGAACTAGTCTGCCTAGGATTTTTAGTTTCCCAAGGTGACATGAAGATGGACAAGGAAAAAGTAGAGGCCATCTTGAACTGGCCTACACCTAAGATAGGGATTGAAGTTTGGAGCTTCCATGGATTACCCCAATTCTATAGGAATTTTATTAGGAGATTCAGTGAAATCTGTGCTCCAGTCCTAGAGACCAAAAAAGGATGGTTGGAAACCAAATTTGTATGCACCAAGAAAGCTAATGAGGGGTTTGAAAATTTGAAAAGAGAAGTAGCCTATCAACATATATTGTTGTTACCAAGTTTTGACAAACCTTTCATAGTAGAGTGTGATGCAAGAAACATAGCAGTGGGGGTTGTCCTAACCCAAGAAGGTAGGTCTATGGCATTCTTCAGTGAGAGATTGAACGAGGCAAAGTCTAGGTACTCTTCTTATGACTTGGAGCTATATGCTCCTGTACAAGCCCTAAAGAAATGGAGGAATTTTTTATTTCCTAAAGAGTTTGTTGTCTTTACAGATAACCAAGCATTGAGTTTTATCAATTCTCAAGACAAACTTAGTTTGAGGCACATCAAATGGATGGATTTTTTGCAGTCATACACCTTCACTATTAAGCATAAGAAGGGGGTACAAAACAAAGTTGCAAATGCCCTTAGTAGAAGGATTTTTACAATATAAGAGATTCAGTTGCACAGTACAAGGGTAGAAAGGTTTAAGGACCTTTATGAAGGAGATGCCAACTTCTTAGTGGTCTATAAAGTATGCAAAGAGTTTGAGAATCACTTTCATAGTGAGTATGCAGACTAAGTTCTTAAGAATGGATTGTTGTTCAAAGGGAAAAAGTTATGTGTTCCAAGGGGATCCATGAGGGAGAACCTCATCCAAGAAAAGCATAATGGGAGTTTAAGTGGGGAATTTGGATTGAACAAGACTTTGGACCTAGTGGAGAGGTTCTATTGGTGGCCAAAAATACAGAGGGATATAAGGAGATATGCAGAGCAATGTGGGGTGTGTCAAAAAAGAAAAAGGAACTTAATAAAATGAAGGCTTATATCAATCATTGCCCATCCTAAGTAGACCATGGGATTGCATACGTATGGATTTTATTGTGGGACTACCTAGGACATGTACTAGTTTAGATAGTGTGTTTGTGGTAGTAGAAATATTAAGCAAAATGAGTAATTTTGTCCCCTGCAAGACAACACATGATGATATCCATATTGCCCATTTGTTCTTTAAAGAGGTAGTGAGGATACATGGCTTTCCAAAAAGCATAGTTACAGAAAAATATGTGAAGTTTATGGGATATTTCTGGAAGACACTTTAGAGAAGGCTAGGATCCAACTTGTCACATAGCTAAGCTTATCTTCCTCAAATAGATGGCCATAAAAAGGTGATCAATATGGTTCTTGGTAATTTGATGAGATCTTTGACCAATGAATATGGACAAGGTTGGGAGCAAGTGATACCTCAGGCAAAATTTGCCTACAATGATAGCATAAATTAGACCACAAGTAAGAGCCCATTTGAGATTGTTTATGGGTCACACCCAAGGGGTGTACTTGAGTTGAGAGACCTACAAGGTTATAAAGGAATTAGTGGACATGTTGATGATTTCTCTTAGTCAATGAGAGAGGTACATGAATAGGCTAGGAAGACATTAATGGAAGCTAATCTGAAATTGAAAGCCAAAAGAGACAAAGGGAGAAGAGATATGCAATTTGAAGTAGGTGATCTAGTAATGGTGTTTTTGAACAAGGATAGGCTACAAAAGAGGATACCTAGTAAGTTGTAGATGAAAAGGATTGGGCCTTGCAGGTGTTGGCCAAGTACAGACCCAATGCCTATAAGGTGGAACTACCCAAGGAGATGTCAATTTATCCAATCTTCAATGTGAAGGACTTGATAAAATATAAAGGGACATAAATGGATGAAGTGCAGTATAGTACTGAGGTGAACAAGGATGTGGGGGAGTTCAAGACTCTCGATCAGATCAAACCACAAGCTGAAAGGATACTAGATTCAAGAGTGAAGAGGAAGAAGACTAGGCATAAGATCTATATGGAACATCTAGTGAATTGAAGGCAACAACTAGAGTCAAAAGCCACTTGGATAGCTGAGAGTGACTTCAAGAAGCATGGAATCAGTGAGGATTTCCTGACACCACAAGCACCTTAACTTGTTTGTTGCAGGGGAGGATGGTGCAGGAGCACCCCAAGGTCTTTGAAAGATCTTTTTGGTCATTTTGGCTTGTAGTTTGGTTTAAACGACCATCAGTTACTAAGGAATATGTTATAAAGTCCCAAGTGTGTTTAAGGTGTGATTAGAGTCAGTAGTGGTTAGGGTTTTCTAGTAATGAGGTCAAATTGCACCTAGGGGTCTATACCCTTAGAAGTCAACCAAAAGGTAAAAGGGTTGACCAAAACTCCAAAATGGAGTGGCATTTAAGGTTTTGACATTTTTAAGTGTTTTAAGTTCATGTTGGAATGTACTTAATTATTTTAGCATTGGATTGAACATTTTGTGTGACTGGTGAAGGTTTGTAAATTCTTTTTTTTTCACAGTTTTGTTGTCTGGTTTTGAGGCAGTTATGTAAATATGCCACCCTCTTGAATTCCCATGGTCAAACTCCTATGGCCTCTTGGATTCAAGTAGGGGACTCCATTTAAATTGTGTATATAGGTTTTGGATTCATTTTATGAATGGGAAGAATTTTTAGCATCAATTCCTAGGCGAGTGCAACTGCATTCTGATGACATGTAACTGATTGAATGTTTGACAATGTTAAGTTGAAGATAATGCAAGGCATTAAATCAGTTAATGTATTGTATTGTCATTGATGTTAAATTGATATCATTTGTACGGTCATGTACATAATGCCAAAGACTTTAGAGAATCAAAGGAAAAAAGGTTATGCTTTCAGCAATGCATAAAATTCAAGTATTCACTAAGTGGCAAACAACACCGACGAAGTGCACACCATCGGTCAAAGAAAAGAAGAAAAGTCACAGTGATACCCGGCGATCATAAGTATAGTGTTGCTCGATGAGAAAATTTAGAAGGTTTCGCAACGAGTAAAATTCCAATGATGCTTGACAAACAGAGATCAAGAAGCTAACTGGAGTCTCCCCTATGGAACTATCAGTTGTCACTAACAACTAACTGTAGTGGTGACCAATGGAACAGAGAGTTTAGAAAATGACAAAATATCTAGCTGGCAGAGCTAAAAATAAACTTAGCTAGTTGTCTACTTTGTTTTATTTGACCAAAGATAAGTGATTGATTTAAAGATTATTTGTAAAGTTGGAAAGAAGATATCTATGAGACAAATCAAGAGTTATGCTTTAAATCTAATTGGTTGGATTGTTTTTGACACCAAGAATAAAGAATCAAGAATCAATGAATATCATGTCTATATAAGAGACAAGATTAATTCAGTTATGAATGGGATTAAGTGGAGTGAATAGAAAGAGGATGTTGAAGAGAATTTGATGAAGAAAAACTTCATGCAGTCCTAATCAAACAGGCTGAAGGAAGAGATAATGAATTCTGCAGACATCGACGAATAGTGAGCACTACATCACACAGTAGAAAGTACAGAGCACAAAGGATTGAATTGATAAATTGGTTAGAGAGGTAATGTACTTAAATAGATCTAAAAATATGCAATTCAAAGTTATAATATGAATAGGTCATAGTGTTTCATTTTAACCATTGAAGCCTCAAGTCTCTTAACTAATCAGGAATTAACAATCTTCTATATATTGAGGTACATCTCAAGGAGTGCCAAAAAGGTTGATTCATGAAAGTAGTATTGGACTTGACCGATACCTATTGACAATCTAAGAAGGAGGCTGATTCAAGGATGGTAGCAATAGATGACCAATACTAAGTGACAACCTCTATGTATAAAATCCTTTAACAAGATCACACTTAATAGTGTGTTTGTAACCTTTAATAGGGTTGGCTCCTAACAGGGCTCACTTCAGAAGAGGGAAAATTTGGGGTACTGGTCCTAGTGGTTTTTCCCCTAACAGGGTTTCCACATTAAAAATTCATGTGTTATGTGTGTATGATTCATTTCTTTACTTTTTTACATCTTACATAGCTAACTGTGGATTGATCGGTATACTCTGCTTCCTTACTGACTTTCGGTAAATAGTTATACTGCTTATCGGTAATCAAGAAAGAATAAGGATTAACAGAGAAAAATAACAAAAGGTTAATCATTATTAGTATTTCATGGCATGCATCTTGTAGGGACGTAATAATCTGAGATTTATTGATTGGTGGTTAAGTTTGAAGGATAAATATTTTGAGGCCACTAATTCACCCCCCTCTCAGTGATTACAAACAATTCATATCAGAGCTTGTGTTCTTAGAAAGGAAGGTTTCAAGACCTAATTAAAGATCATAAGACTAATAGACAAGATGTGCCCAAGTTGAACAAAGACAACTTTGATTCATGGAAAAGAAGGATAAGACTGCACTCAAGAGGTATAGGTAATGATGTTACTCAATTCCTAGATACTGAATATGTGTTGCCCACAGAAGTAATGATGGTAGATCAATTAAGTGAGAAGCATGAGCACAACTGCATGGTCATAGAGCTTTCTTCCTCACTCTCTGATGCTGAATTTGAAAATGTCAAAGATTGCAAAACTGCAAAGAATATGTAGGACAAACTGAAGCTCGTACATGGAGGTGATACAAATGTTCTGAGAGCCAAGCCAGAAAGCCTTAGAGGAAAGTTTGATGATCTCATAATGAAAGAAGGAGAAAAAATCACATAGTACAACACAAGAATCAAAAAAGTAGCCAATGCTATATGAGGAGTTAGAGGTACACTTAAAGAGGAGATAGTGGTAAGTAAAATCTTAAGAACCTTAGTGCATGTATATAGAGTTTCTGCCATGAAAGAAATGAGAGCAGCAACAAACAATATAGTTACTCTTGATAGTTTAATTGGTAGACTGATTTCATTTGAGATGAATAACTTTGATTATACTATCTTACCAAACTTAGAGTCTACATTTAAGTCTTCTATGAGAATAAGCAAATTATTTCATAGACACACATCTAGAAGAGATAGTGAAAGTGAAAGTGAAGAAGAAGATCTAGATGAAATAGAATCACTTATGGCTAGAAGAATGTAGAGATGAAAAATTAAATACAAAGGCACATTACCACTTGTATGCTTTAATTGTAAAGAGATTGGAAACTTTGCAGCAAGATCGTAACAGAAGAAAAGATGATAGAGTTAATGATAGATCTTTTGAGAAGAAATCTAACAGAGGTGATAACAAAGATTACAAAAGTTACCGACAATCAGAAAGAAGAGATACCCAAGACTACAAGGAAAGGGGCAAGAAAGCTAGCTATCTATCTACTTGCAAAGATGAAGATACTGACACTGAACCCAATGAAGACATCGAGATGGTGTTTGTGGTTGTGAAAGATGATTCAGATGAAGATGAAAGGTATGTATAATCTGCACTCATATCTAAGGTTAGCAAAAATGACATCTGGATTATAGATAGTGGCTGCACTCACCACATGACCGGTGACAAATAAAAGTTTAACACTTTTGAGTATTATAACGGTGGTATAGTAAGAATGGGTAATGATACACCTTGTCCAGTTAAAGGTAAAGGAACTATAATGTTGAATAACCTAATTAAATGTGAAAATTTTTATTGGGTAAAAGGATTTAATTATAATCTTTTGAGTGTTTCTTAGCTGAATAATTCAGGTCACAGAGTAGAATTTGAGAATAAGAAGGCAAAGATCTTCAATGAATCAAGAAGATTTATTGGTACTAGTGAATAGAAAAAAGGTAACTTATTCTATCTGAATGATACTAACACCACTTTCTTAATGACTAGAAATGAAGAAATATGGTTGTGGCACAAAAGATTGTGTCATGTGAATGTTGACAACATGGTGAAAATAAGCAGGAGAAATGTAAGAGGCTTACCAACAATGAAAAATCCCGACAACATCATGTGCAAGAATTGTCATAAGGGTAAAATGACAAAGTCTAGTTTCAAAAGTAAAACTCATACATTTGACAATATTATATAATTAGTCCATATTGATCTATGTGGACCAATGAGGACAAAAATTTATTATGGAGATAAATATTTTATTCTCTTTGTTGATGATTAATCTAGAATGATGACAAATATGTTTCTAAAAGATAAATCTGAAGCATTCAAGATGTTTAAATGGTATAAAGCTATGGTAGAAAAACAAAGTGGTAAGCATTTGAAATGTTTGAGATCAGATAGAGGAGGAGAGTTTATATTAGATGAATTCACTAATTTGTGTAATGAGCATGGTATAAATGACAGTTTTCTGCATCAAGAACACCAAAGAAAAATGAGATTATTGAGAGAAGAAATAGATCCATAGTTGATTGTGCTAGAATATTGATGATAGAGAAAGGCATCACCCAAATATTCTGGAGGGAAGTTGTCAGTACTGCTGTCTACACATTAAAAAAAATACAATTGAAGAAGAACACAAAGAAGACACCCTAAGAGCTATGGTATGGTAAAACACCCAATGTAAGTTACTTCAAAATCTTTGGTAGTCAATTTTATATCTTAAAGGATGATAGAAATGGAAATATTGATGCCAAGAGTGATGAAGGTATCTTTCTAGGGTATTCTACCAAAATCAAGGCTTATAAATGTCTTATTAAGGCCTCTAACAAAATTTTTGAAAGTGCAAATGTAAAGATAGATAAATTTGCAAAAAATAATGAGCTGGAAAGAACAAAAGAACCAGAGGACTACAACAAGTTTGTATACTATGAAGAACCCAACACTCTACCCAAGCAACAGTGCTTAATTCCCAAGCAACAAAATTTTGTAAGCGACAGCCAGGCTACAAATACCGACGGTTAGGATAATGATCATAATAATGTGTAAGGTGATGGAGAACATAATGAAGGACAAAATGATGATCAAGCTAAATGAAAAAGACAAGTACCTGTACTTGCAAGATATGTAAGAAGGAACCATGTAGGGATCCAGATCATAGGGGATAAGAAATCTAGTACATGAACAAGAAGTAAGTCTTTAAACTCAAGTTGTTTAATTTGTGAGTTTGAGCCAAAATATGTCAATGCTTCACTTGATAATGAAGAATGGATAAGTGCTATGAATTATGAAATTGAGCAGATTGAGAAGAACAAGACATGGTCACTTGTGTCAAGACCAGATGAAAAGAATGTCATTGGTACTAAATGGATATTCAGGAATAAGTTGAATGAGAATGGAGAATTCACAAGAAACAAAGCAAGACTAGTATGCAAGGGGTATGCACAAGAGGACAATATTGGATATGGAGAGACCTATACACCCATTGCTAGACTAGAAGGTGTAAGAATACTACTTGCTTATGTTGCATTCAAAGGATTCAAGGTATACCAGATGGATGTCAAGTCAACATTCCTAAATGGAATACTTGAAGAAGAGGTATACATTGAGCAACCAGAAGGGTTTTTAGATCCAGACAAGGGAAACATGGTATGTAGACTTCATAAAGCCTTGTATAGATTGAAACAAGATCCTAGAGCCTGGTATGAATGAATTCATTCCTATGTTATAAGTATTAGATTTGTAAGGACTAGTGAAAATAGTAATCTTTATTTAAAGGGAGATAGTGATGCTAACACTTTGATTGCTGAAATAATTGTTGATGACATCATATTTGGAGTCAATGATATGCTATGAAAATCAATTTCTAATGAGATGAGAAAAGAGTTTGAGATGTCCATGTTTGGAGAGATCAAGTTTTTTCTTGGTCTAAAAATGATTCAACAAAGTGAAGGTATTTTCATTACACAATCCAAATACATTAAAAAGGTCCAAAAAATATTCAAGATGGAAGATTCCAAACTAGTTGGAACACCGATGGATACTAGATGTAAGTTGACAAAGGAGGACAAGACAACAGAGGTAAATCTAACTTTGTACAGATCAATGATTGGAAAACCCACGTATGGTGTATGCACTAGACCATATATTGCACATGCAGTAGGAATTGTTGCTAGATTTTCTGCTAACCCTAGGGAATCACATATGACTGCTGTGAAAATAATTTTAAGATATCTGAAGAATACCGAGGTATATGGCTTATGGTATAGAAGAGAAAGCAAATTTGAACTTAAGTTGTTTACCGATGCTGATTGGGATGGAAATCTTGATGACCGGAAGAGCACAACTAGAGGAGCATTCTTTATGGGTGACAGACTTATCACATGGATTAGCAAGAAGAAGGATGCATCTCTTAGTCTACTGCAGAAGCAGAGTATGTTGTTGCTGTTATAAATTGCTCAAATATTGTCTGGATCAAACAGTTACTGGAAGGTATGCATATGAAGATCTTAGAGCTAGAAATTATCTATTGTAATAAGACCAATGCAATAAAAATTTCCAAGAATCTAGTCATGCATGCTAAGACTAAACACATTGTCGTCAAGTATCATTATTTGAGAGAACAAGTTCAAGCAAAGGAAGTGACACTTGACTATGTGCAATCCAAAGAACAATTAGCCAATATCTTCACCAAGCCACCTCCCAAGGATACATTTGAGCACTTGAGAAAGAGACTAGGGGTCAAACCCTTGTCTACCAGTCAGTAAAATGACTGGAGGTTGCATCAGCCTACATATTATCAGAATATCAGTAATGTTGATGCAAGAAAAAAGATGAACTTAAAAGCTACATCTATATATAGACATGTATATATCAGCACCGAGCACCAGAGCATATTACTGATGGATAAGGGAAATTCAAGGAATATATTATGGATGGAGAGAAATGATTGTTTGACATGAATTTTAGATATTTGTAAAATATTTTTTTGGCATTGTTGTCAAAGGGAGAGAAATTATCCATATTATCAGATCTTTCTGGAAAGGGAGAGAGATTATCCATTATCACATTACTCCAATAGGGAGAGATTATATCCCTAGGGAGAGAAATTGTATGGAAATATTATATAAAGGGAGAGTTGCTGACAAGTAAAAAAGACATCAAAAGAGAAAGAATAGTCAAGGGAGAGAAATTGACACAAGGAAATAAATCAACACATCAGAAGATAGAGAGCCATGTTGGCACTGTGTTAAAAATTTTTTGAATCCCTTGGTCTTATTCTTTTCCCGGGCTTTCCTGTTTTCAAATATTGTGTTTTGCCGCTCAAAATAAGTCAATCTCTTCTTGAAGTCATGTTTTAACCTTAGTCGCTTTGTTGCATTGGTCTTCTTGATATCCTTTTAAGTTGTGCGAGTAGGCGATGAGCCGTTAATGAAGAGAATCGCGCAATCGCGAGCTGTTTGTGTCAAATTTTGGTCTGTGTGCGAGTGAGCGGGTTCATGTCTTAAAGTTGAAAATCATACAGTCACGATGCATTTTTGGAAGTCAAGTTCGAAGTTCACGAGTCAGCGACGAAAAACAAAATTATGTATCGCGCAGTCGCGGTAAGCCCATGTTAAGTTATCATCTGTCTGCGAGTGAGCGGGTCTTATGTTTGTAAAGGTTAGTCACGCAATCGCGATGCCTTATTGAATTTAACTCAAAGGTCAGCGAGTCAGTGATGAGTTAAAGTTATGTCAACCGCGCAGTCGCTAAAAGATTTTTCTATCTACTTTATGATCCGCGACCGAGCGAGTATTGTTAAAACTTAAGTAGTCGCACAGTCGCATCAGGCTTTTGTATCAATGTTTTGAGTTGCACGAGTGCGTGACGAGGTCATGTTGTATAGATGTCTCTTACTCACATAGGTTTAACTCATGTTGTTTTTTGCAGAGCGAGTGCGCGACGAAGATATAAAACAAGGATATGAAATTTGCATCGCCCAGTCGCACAAGTACTTTTCAAGTTTCATGATAGTCCGCGACCGAGCGACTAAGAACCCATTTAACGCCTCATTCACTCGCTGAAGCTTTGAAGTGATGAAAAGTCAGCTTGCGAGCATGCGACAAGAAGAAAAAGAATGATGTCGCGCACTCGCTAGTCAATGCAGATGATCAGAAAAGAGCTCGCGAGTGGGCGACAAAAGGAAAAAGTGAGACACTCGCGCACTCCCGGTATGTAATGAAATGAAAGAAAAGAGCCTGCGAGCGTGCGACGAGCCAAAAGAGAAGGTCATCGCTCAGTTTCCAAGCAGAAGAGAAGACAGAAAAATAGCTCGCGAGTGGGTGACGAAGGTGAAAATTGAAGGAATCGCACACTCGCAGTCTATAATGAAGTAAAATTTCTGGGCTCGCAAATTTGCGACTAAGCAAAGAACAATGCATCACTCACTCGCGCATTAGATGAAAGTAGGAATGAAAGGATAGCGAGTGAGCGACTGGACATAGTATGAGTTAGAGAAGATGAATATCGCTCAGTCACCCAAATCAAAAAGTGCATTTTAAAAGCTTGCGAGTGTGCGATTAAGGAATAGATGAAAGAAAGGATGCATTATCGCTCAGTCGCCCGGTTTCAGATGACATAAAAGGTGAATTCGCGAGAGTGCAATGAGTAACCAAAGAAAGCATCGCTCACTCGCATGAAAAGAAAAGCCAAAGCATGACAGATAGCGAGTACGCGATAGACTTAAAACTAAGTCAAGACCTAGGTCATCGCTCACTCGCGGGAGATAAAAGGTTGAGCAAGGATGGACTGTGAGTATGCGACCAGTTAGGTAACAAAGATGTGTCGCTCACTCGTAAAGGCATTTCTAAAAGTGAATAAAGTGCAATGTGTTGGCAAGTTTAAGGATGACGAGTGCCAGATGGAAAAAAGCGTACACTCTCTCTTCTAGATAGGATGTACAGTGCAAGTTGATCGCAGCATTAATGACATAATGAAATCTCTGTGACAGTTCAAGTGCAGAAATTTGGCTTTCAAGTTGACAAGACACAGTCCTTAATGGCTATAAGTGTAAATGATTGAGTTGGATTTTGTACAACTCTCATTTCTGCATTCTGAGTTTTCTACGAAGAAGTAAGGATCTTTTTTATCTGGAGTTGTGCGTCTGAGACAATAGAATTCAAAAGAAGCAAGATGAGTCAAGCAATCGTTCCTACCACCTCACAAGGGTCTGGGAAGAAGAAGGAGATCTCACCAAAGAAGTATACTGATGAATTTGTTGAATTGTTGCCTGGGAATTTGAATACCAACAATGCAGATTGGGAAGAATGGAGCGACAAATGGTCGCGATGCAGAAATCTGGTAACTCCAGACTACTCTGGTATTTCTCTATTTCTGGAACAATAGGGTTAAACCAGTCCCAATTTGCAATCCATGGGATTTGAGTATGGCCAAGTTGATTGTGCTTGATGTATATGTAGATATTGGTCTCATTAGGGAATTAGCAAAAAACTATTGCCCAGTGGCTAGGGTAATTAGAAAAAAGAACAAAGAAACCCTAGTTTCCATAGATAGGAGGTCAATAGCTGAGGTATTTGGAGTTTCTGGTGCATTATGCACAGATATTGACTTGAAGAAAATCAAAGCTGACTATGCCAAAAGAGAGCATTTGATTAAGAAATATGAGATGCCTAAGTTCATGCCTAGAGTAGATAGGAAATTGGTAAAAATTCCAGATAATTTCAAACCACCTTTTGACCTATCTCTGTTTCACCA
>MU227867.1:83534-105402 GCA_018584345.1 Thuja plicata | reverse complement strand
TAGAAAATTATTTAAGAGAGAATTCTGAAACACTTTAAAAGTACTAAATGTTTTATAACCAATACCATGGTTCTAAAATTTGGTGAATTCTAACCAAACTTGCAAGATTTTTTGCTAAATAAGTTAATTCTCCATAAACTTGCAAGTTGATTCTGTCAAAAATCTTGTGATTTGTTTGGGAGTAACTTCACAAGTTTGTGTTTGCAACTCACTCAGACTATCCAAGTTTTCACCTACAAAATCACTCAAACTTGGCAAGTTTTTGCTTGCAACTTTGCTACCAAAAACACCAGAAGCCCTTGTTAAAACCTGGATTTTTATGTTTTGTCATCCTCATTTTCAGTGATTAGGATCTCAGTAGTGTGCATTGATTTTCAAATGATTGAAAGGATTTATCTATAGTTGATGCACCATGAAAGTCCCTCTATGTAAGAATATTTATTTTCTTCATTATGATTAGATAAATCTATGTAAGATCTTCTTTCTTATCTTCTCAGAGGATGATCATGAGATGGATATTTATTTTAAAACTAAATTCAAAATTCACCATTGTTCAAAGCTTGTTTCTTAATGGGCTGAATTTTGAAATGATTTAGTGTGACACTCTAAATTTTTGTTAGGTATTAAGCAATGGGAGATTCCAGAGTATCGAGAATTGGGCTATAAAAAATAGTACCACTACTTGTATATCCATTCCAACCTTTTGAGTGTCCTTCATTGGATGCATTCATTTCTCCTACAGAATCCATGGTGGATAAGGAGCACCAAGCCCTGTAGAGAGGATACAAGTTTGAAGAATACATAGGGGTTTTTTGGATTTGGGGATTGAAGAGAAAGATCATTTTGGATGGCTTCACAATAGAAACCGGTCAACGATGTTGCTAAATTATGAATTATCTATATCAATAAGGAAAATCATTTGGAACATGTTTGCGATATCCTTCTGGCTAGATTTCCTAAGTGATGACCTTATGCAAAGACATGTTGTTAATTAGTGCCAAAACACTTAGTCATTTATATGATTACAGTGTTAACTGAGATAGCATCTTGAAGTATTACCCGAGCTAAGAAGTTGCAGTGTCGACTAAGAAGTTAGTTTAGAACAGTATCACCCGAGTCACCAGTGTTACCCAAGTTACCATCTTTGAGTGATCAATGTGGCCCGAGCACCCAGTGTCAACTGAGTGCCAGATTTCCAATTCACTGTGTCGCCCGAGTGTCAGTATATTACCCGAGTGGATTACTGGACCTGAGTATCAACATTGGGCCGACTTAGTTCATATTGTTTGATACTATTTTATATGATAGTAGCTAACTTGTAGAGGTAATTGATTTGGATAAGATATATATGTAAGATACTTTGTATATCCAAATAATAAGAAAAAAGAATGAAAGAGTATGGATATATGAATATGAATATGGAGTGACAGATTTATTAGAAGGCTACAATAGTATACAAGAACAATAGAGACTCATCTATCGCATTTAGGTGATCAATATTATTTCGAATGATCTTATTCAACAAATTAGAGTTACATAACAGATTATTCACTGGTTCATCCTAATTGGTGTATCAGCAAAATCCTTTAACAGGGTGGACTTAATAGTCCTTATCAAATCTCCTAATAGAGTGCATACTTTATTGTATTATATAAATCCTTTCACAAGGTGGACCTAACATTCCTTATTGCTCCTAACATGGAACACCCTCAAAAGTGGTCAATTGTAAGCCTTAACTGGCCAAATTTATTATAATTGTAGTAAATCTTTTGGGTACCATCCCCACCCCAGTTCTACTTTATATTTGGAAGGTTTCTGGGTAACTAAATAGTGTGTCAAGTGTTATGAATGATTATTACTTTTATGGTCCATGCATGTAATCAAATTAGACAATCTAATAAATGATAAAAGTGAATAAGTTTTATTAGTTCCTGATTCACCCCCCTCTCAGTCACCTAGCCTGTAATATATTTACAACAATTGGTATCAAAGCTTAGGTTCTCTTATCAAAAGTTTAACATCTTGAGCAAAGATCAGATGCAATGGAAATATATAGACTAGAGAAAGCCATTTAAAATGGAAAGATAGATCTACAAGTGGCCATGAATCAAATCAGAAAACTCAAGGAGCTGCTCTCTCATTCCCTGAAAAGAAGAAAACATTTAGCAATGTAAATGAATGGCAAATGTTACATCGAAGAAAGAATTGAATATTTATGCAAAGAAATAAGTTATGAAGAAGATGATGCAGCCATTGAAGACCTACTAGCAAAGAATGTCAATTTACATGAAGAAGTTAGAAAGTTGAAGACATAACAATAAATTCATCCAGTGAGAATATGTGAAGTACAAGATATGGCACAAGAAGATAAAAGATTTCTAAGTACAAGATTAGAGGAAAAAGAAAATTAAATCCATCATTTTTCACTTCAACATGTAGATATGATAAATCAACTCAATGGTTCAAATCAAGAATTTATCAATCTAAGGACAAAAAATGAAAGACTGCAACATGATCTCAATACTGAAAAGAAAATCATTGATAGTATAATGAATTCACAATTAAGAATGAATCAATTAACAGAACAAACTCAATTCAGACATCATGGAGAGAATGTATTGGGTTATATTGAACAAGGTGAATCCTCCCAACAAGGAGCTCAAAAGAACAAGAAACCTACTTGTAATCATTGTGGTAAGTTATGGAATACATCAAATAAGTGCTGGAGAAATGGGAAGTCAAATTTTAATGGAAAATCCTACATGTGAAACAAATATGGACATAGGGAAACTTAATTCACTAAGAAACCTAAGTTTGAAGGAAAGTGTTTCAATTGTAACAAACAAGGTCATAAGTCTTTCGAGTGAAGAATTAAGAAATGAAACCCCATTGAACAATTAGCTAAAGAAATTTTTCGTTGGGATTACAAAACATGGAGAATATGTTTTCATTTTTGTGAATATGGGCACATTGGTACAAATTATGCAAAGACTCACCTCAAAAAAAGGAATCCTACTAAGAGATGTTATGTCTGTAAACAACTCGGTTATCTAAGCAAGAATTGTATGAACAAAGAAACAATGGATACTAGTTCTGAGAAAGGCAAAGGAAAAGTTTCTGAAATCATAACTTAGATGAGTATGAAGTGGGTAAGGAAGTGTCCTGATAATTAAGACCAAAAGAATGAAAGATCAAATGGCACCCAAAAGAGTGAATTGGGTGGATCCACCATCTCTGAATAAATATGTAAGGAGATAACTAGAACTGTGCATACAAGCCATCATACATTAGTTCTAGATATGATAGCAAGTCTAAATTCATATATTGATTCACTAGGACACATTATGGTTCTAACCAACTCAAGATCTCAGTAAAAACTAAGCTACTCTGGCTTAACCAAGTTAATTTGGGTTGTATGATTTCAAATATGCAAAGTTATTTTTTGCCTTGCTTGCGAGTAAGCCTGGGAGAACTACCTGAGTAGCTATGATATTTCTCATAAATGTTGAAATCAAAGGGTTATTGTTTACAATTTGCAGAGTGATTAAGAGCTTATAGAGATTTCAGAGAGAATTTGTGTTTGAAAGCTTTAGTTGTAGAAAATTTTCATCAATCCTCTGAGCATTATAGCATCTTCATCCAACAATAAGGTCAAGAAGAAATCTGAGATGTTAGTGAGGAATGTTTTCTGTGAACCGCCAAAGTTCAAACTTCATTTTGTGACTGTAGAGGAGAAAGATCCAATGGAAGCCCATTCCCAAATTCCTCCTAAGGTACTGTTGATTCAAAAAATTTGAATTTTATATCATTGCAACATTCAACAACTAGGCACATTAGAGATAAAACAAAGCATATGAAGCACTTTGTGTGGACGAGATTCTGAAGCTAGAACACAAGCATCTCAAATTCAAGGGTTTAACCCACAATCTTGCATATGTCAAAGAATCTTGAGATAAAGTGGATTAGGTTTGTTCTGAGCCTTGTTCATGACATGCATCTCTACTTGGAGAAACTAGTGAAGATCACTAAGTTGATGGTACACTAAGTGACAAGGCACCCAATGCTCAAAAAACCTAAAGCGACCAAAACCCTACCTAGAGATGACCTAGCCAAGAAGACTCTTGCTGAGTGGGATGGAAGAGGTATGAAGTTGAATGGAGTCACTGACATAGAACTAAAGTTTGGAATTCATGTGATTGTACACAAGATATACATTTCAAGCTGACCGAATAGTGTACTATGTGAGGCTGTGGACTTGGCATTCAAAGTGGTCAAGTACAATCTGTCATTCGACCTAGCAGAGTTGAAGCTCATCCAACTAAAAAAAAACATGGAGAGCATCCGGGAATCCAAGACCAATTCATGTAATTTAAGTTAACTATTGGTCTGCATATTCTTTTATGTTCAAAATTTTTTCCCTTCAAAAGGCACAGTTGTATGGAAAAAGGACAGGCCTATAGTCTATCAGATAAATGAATTTATAGCAGAATTGGGAGATAATTTTGAAAGCATCATGGATGCTTACTTTGAAAGTTTTATAGAGAAAATGCATAAAATATTTAGAATTCCAAAAAAATTGGTAAAGGACTATAAGGATGACATATGCTTCCTAGTTGATTGTGACAAAGTACAAATTCAAGCCGCCAAGCCTAGGGTTGCATGGGTGAAACCTCTTGCATATGAAGTTAACATTGATGAGACAAGAGAAATTATTGAAGCTCTTCTAAATGAGCATGTTGATCCTAAAGAATCATATTTTGGTACTTATGAAGAAGCTAAGGGAATAATATCATTAAAAATTTAGATACCTAGAATCTTGAAGAGAGGAAGGAAGAGGATTGAGAAATTTGAAAAGAAATATCGCAAATTATCAGAGTCTCCTTCCTCGATCATTGAAAGAAAATGAGATGAAATAAAGATAGAAGAAGATGAACCTGAGAAGGAAGAGGAAGAGGTAGAAGTAGAGCCTCCTAAGAGAAGAGGCTAGCCCTAAAGAAAACACCAAAGATCTCTACCCCTATCTTCACTACAAGAAAACCTAGAAGATCTAGAAGAAAACTGATATTTCCTAAAGAAGATGAAGAAGAAGATACAGTCACATTCAAGAAGTCACCATCTACCTTTGAGAAGAATATTGAAGAATTGAAATGAGGTAGTGGTATGGGATCTCTCAAATCACTAAAGTATGCTTCAAGAACAAAATATGAGCAGAAGATGATTAAGGATGCATTAATAGAGAAGATGACAATATGGAAGTATGATCCATCTGAATTGAAAAGCCATATGACTGAAGACCTTCTCAAGGAAATCACCATTCACTGGCACAATGTAGTTTAGATTGAAAAGGACATCAGAAAGAAAACCTTGAAACAATTCATGCCTACTATGACTAGTAAAGAGGTAAAAGATGCTATGACTAAGTATGAGAGTAATCACACTCCAAGGTTTAGGACTTTTCAAATCTTGAGAAATAAAATAGAGGATGTTGTGCAGTCTGTAATAAAGATATGGAAGCTAATTCTTGTTGACAAGAGAGATGATAAGATAGAGGAACAGATTACAAAACCTCATGTATAGGTCAAAGATGAAGAGTTACGTGAGGTTTAGACCATTGAAAAATCTAATGCTGAACATATAGTAGTAGAAGTGATGGCATCCCTTCCCTAAACACTTATTCAGGGTATCTTATCTCTGAGCAAGGAAAAGACCATATAGTCTACATCAGGACTAGTAGGAACTACTCCACCATGCCAGACCGAGTCACATGACACTATGAATATTACCACTAATTATGTAGTTGGTGCATTAAAAGTTAATGTCTTACTTCAAATGAACACTAAGGACAAGGATGAGGATGGAAAAGGTAAGGAAATCATTCCTTCACTTAATTATCCCAACGTCAAGGGTAAAGAAAAGGAAATAATAACTGATGATGTTGACCTTGAGGAAGATATTGTGATTCCAATTTGGGATCTTTCCAACTTAATAGCTGAGCAGATGGACATCCTTGGGAAGTTATGGAAGAAAAGAGAAAAACAACAAAAGCTCCAAGCAGAGAAAAAAAGGAATAGAGTTCTACAGGACATCGAAGGTATTCTCCTGGCTTCAGTAGAGATTGAATTTAATGAAGAAGACTCTATAACAGACCAAATTTTTGGCATAGTCCACAAATTTAATCGTGATCTTTGTGGATAGGAGAAATTATTTCAAAAGGTAGAAAGAAAATTTGAGAATAAGGCTCTAGAGAATATTGCAGGAAATAATGCAATAGATCAAGTAAAACTAACAAATACCATTAGCTCTCTAGAAACCACTGTGAATATTGTTGTGGCATTATTTATAAAGTTGAGTGACACTTCCAACTTTACCATGGAAATAAAGGTCAAGGTGACAAATATTGACACATATTTGAAGGCAAGTGCAAACCAGTTGGCACTTAACCCTAGTTTAAGTTCAACACACTTTGTAAAGATCAAGTATCTGGCTGATCTACAAGAAGAACTACTGAAGGAAGAAGGAAGAACAAGGGAATCCCTATTAGCCATACATAGCCAACTCCTTCCTCATATGGATGTCATGCAAACACATATTTCTCATGCAAAGACATTCATCCATGATAACAACTTTTGAGTTGCAGAGCTTATGATGGAGTTGACTTCAGAAATTCAGATTGAGTTGCACATCCTGAAGGTGTTGCAAGACAATTGGGACAAGAATTTGTCTCAAATTTTTAAGGTACATAGTGATTTCTTTTCATATTTTGGTATTACCTTGTAGATATGCCTTTTGGCATTTGTGTCAAAAACAAGGGGGAAAGTTAGAAATTGTACACAAAGGAGAAAAATAGGATTTGTATATATATGAAGAAATACATGTACAGAAAAGAGGAATATATATATATATATATATATATATATATATATATATGTATGTATGTATGTATGTATGTATGTATGTATGTATGTATACATATACATATATATATATGTATATATATATGTATACATATACATATATATATACACATATGTATACATATACATATATACATATACATATATATATATACACACACACATATACATATATATATGTATATATATACATATATATATGTATATATATATGTACATATATATACATATATATATGTATATATATATGTACATATATATACATATATATGTATATATATGTGTATATATATATGTGTGTGTGTGTGTCTATATATATATATATATATATCAGAGTTACAAAAATAGTCTTGGAAAATAAAAATTAGAGACAGTTGTAACCGAGTTGCAGAGCAGTAGCCAAAACTGAGCAAGTACCCAAGCACATGGTAAGGGGGAGTTTTGACTTAGCAGTTTGATCAGATTTTTCAGATATGATAAGTGTTTTTATCACTAATGCCAAAGGGGGAGATTGTTGATCTTATGGAAAGACATGTTGTCAATTAATACCAAAACAATTAGTCATTTAAATATGATTATAGTGTTGACCGAGCCAACAGTTTGAAGTGTTACCCAAGCTAAAGAGGTTGCAGTGTCAACCAAAGAGTTAGTTCAGAACAGTATCACCCGAGTCACTAGTGTTACCCAAGTTACCATCTCCAAGTGATCAATGTGGCCCGAGCACCCAGTGTTAACTGAGTGCTAGAGTTTCTGATTCACTGTGTCGCCCGAGTGTCAGTATATCACCCAAGTGTCAGTATATCACCTGAGTGGATTACTGGACCTGAGTATCAGCATTGGGCCGACTTAGTTCATATTGGCTGATACTGTTTTATATGGTAGTAGCCGACTTGTAGAGGTAATTGATTTGGATAAGATATATATGTAAGATACTTTCTTCATCCAAATAACAAGAAAAAATGAAAGAAAGACTATGGATAAATGAATGCAACTATGAAGTGGCAGATTGATTAGAAGGCTACATCAATATATAGGAACAATAGAGACTCATCTATTACATACATGTGATCAATATTATTTCAAAGGATCTTATTCAGAAAATCATAGTTGCATATCAGATCATTCACTGGTGTATCAGAAAAATCCTTTAATAGGGTGGACTTAACAATCCTTATCAAATCTCCAATAGAGTGCATACTTTATTGTATTATATAAATCCTTTCACAAGGTGGACCTAACAATCCTTATTGCTCCTAATAGGGAAGACAATCAGACGTGGTCAATTGTAAGCCTTAACTGGCCAAATTTATTACAACAGTACTAAATATTTTGGGTACAATCCCCACCCTAGTTTTACTTTCAATTTGGAAGGTTTCTGGGTAACCAAATATTCTGTCAAGTGTTATAAATAATTATTACTTTTATGTTCCATGCATGCAGTCAGATTAGACAATCTAATAAAGGATAAAAGTGAATAAGTTTTATTGGTTCCTGATTCACCCCCCTAGTTACCTAGCCTATAATATATTTCCAACATTAAGTTGTTTAGGTCCCCGTGTTTTTGGTCTATGCGGTATATCATGAGGGAAAGACCAAAAGCCTATTCTTTCTAGTATCCATGTCCATTATTAATAGTTCTATTTTCATATGGTAATGTCCTAGTAGATTCCTTTCCATAGTGATACCACATACCTCCCATTTATACATAGTAGATACCATGGTAATGATAGTGATATATAATCTAGTAGTGTTTCATAGTCCAACTAGTGGTGGTAGAATTTTTAGTAGTTTTCAACAATTATGTTTTATCTATAAGCAACCCTAGAGCATTTATATTGGTTGATATTGTATAATAATACTAGCCAATTATGAGGGTAAGTTATCATTAGTAGGTATTGTTAGTTTTAAAAATAAATGGGAATGTGTTGTTTCTTAAATAATGGAATTTTAGATCTCAGATAAAGTTTATGTGAGTCTTTATAGGCTTCGAGAATAATCTCTTAGGAAATGGGAAAATTTTATTTTTTTATTTTTATCTTTAATAATTTTTAAAATCATATTTTTAAAATTGAAATTTGTACGATGGAAATTTTTAAAATAGATTGTGTAAATTATTATGTTGAAATTTTTAAAATAACTATGTGTTAGATAAAAAAAAAATTAAAAATTAAAAAATTTATTAAAAGATTTAATTTAATTTTATTGAATAAACAAGCTCAAGACTTGTGGCCTGAACAATCTATAAAAGTAAAATAACATCAATAAAAGCAGAACAAAGATGCAATACACAGTACACAGTAATTTATCATGGTTCAACATAAATGCCTACATCCACACTAAGAGAAGAAGAATAATATAAACTCAATGATCAATCTACAATGAAGAGAGGAGCTTTATTTAACAGCTCATAACCGAACAGCTAAAGAGACAAAGGCAGCAACAGGACAAATGTTCGTTGGCCTTCCAATACCCAACAAAATCCCAACAGAAGTCAATGGATATTTCAGTTGATCACTCATTCCCCTACTCTACATGTTGACCTACTTTAGCTTAACAAGTCCAAGAGATGTTCTTGCACATTCGAACTTCTCTTTTGTTACAACTTTCATGAATATATCTATCGGATTGATTTTGGTATTAATCTTTTCAACCTTCAACCAGCCCTCTTCAACCATATGCTGAACAAAGTGAGCATGAATGTCAATGTGTTTTGAGCATCGCTGAGATGTATGATTATGAGTCGTAAAGATGGCACTGCGACTGTCACTAAATAATACATAATCATTTTTTTGATACTTCATTTCACCAAGTAATTGCTATAAACAAATCATCTCTCGAGCACCTTCGGAAAGAGCCAAATACTCAGCTTCAGCCGAGGAGAGAGCAATAGAATGTTGCAGCCTTGAGGCCTAGCTAATAGCAGCTCTAGCGAACATGAATGTGTAACCTGTAGTAGATCTATGCTTATCAAAATCTCCGGCAAGATCTAAATCCATGAATCCTTGTAGCTGTTTATTGTTTCCACCAAAACATAAAACATAATATGAAGTGCCTTTTAAATATCTTATTACCCATTGAACAGCTTCCCAATAAAGCTTCCTGGGATTGCTCATGATCCTACTTACTACTCCCACCACATGGGCAATGTCGGGTTGAGTGGCAACCATAGCATACATTATTCTACCAACTGTTGATTTATAAGGGATGATGTCCATGATTTCCTTAGCCTCTTGTTCTTTTGGACACAATTCAGAAGACAACTAAAAATGAGAAGAAAGAGGAGTAGAAACTATCTTGGCATCATTCATGCCAAATCTGTCCACAACTTTGATAATGTAATCCTTTTGAGATAGAGTAATTTCTTTCTTCTTTCTATCTCGTATGATTTTCATACGAATAGATCACATCAGTTATCAAGAACATAGAGAGGCTATCGACGAGCAGATAAAGGTATTATTCAATCATGGAAGGATGATTACTTATATGTATGAAGCTTAATAGGATCTTTTATCAGAAATTAAAGATTGCATACATCATCAGACCAAAGACCTATGTAGTTGTATTCTAACAAGTGCATCACATCTAAAATCCTTTTGTAGAAGGTGGACTTAATAGTTCTTTACAAATCTCTTAACAGAGTGCACACTTAACAATGTTGCTAAAGCTTCAAACAGAGTAGATCTTAATAGGTCTCCACTGTAATACTCCTAATAGGGTAGGTCATCAGAAGTGACCAATTGTAAGCCTTAATCGGCCCCTTCTTATCTATAGATAGTGAAGTCTTGTGGTTAACAATCCCCACCGTAATTTTTACTTCCTAACAGGAGTTTTCTGCAATATCATCTCTTGTGTTATGTGTTATCTATTTTCATGAATGTTTCTATTATGGTTACATACTAAAAGAACTTATGATATGATTACATATGCATAAAGAAAGATGAACAATTAGATAAGATAATTTACAAACTGATGATTAAGGGTTAATGGGCTAACCAAGAAAAATTTTAGAGGTACTGATTCACCCCTCCCCTCTTAGTACATCATTCCAATATAATTCCAACATGGCATGTGTGAGCCCTTTCACTTCAATGTGCTTATGTTCCTTTATAATTCCATCATCATTGCAAATATTTTTGAAAGATTTCTCAACTTCCAGGTCTCCTATTTCTGTGATCTTGTAGTGAGTATATGCTTTGATGTCTTTATCGAGTAAAACCCTAGCTGGTATACTAGAGGATGCACCAACATTGTCAGGTTGTGAAGCAACCTCGGGACTGATCTTGTAATGAGGTTCTTCATAGGTGGAATTATTGATTAGATTGACTTTATTCTTCTTCTCATTCTTGAGCTTGGAGGCTCTTGATGAAGTTGCCATCATTTCAGAATTTAGGTCTTTTTCCCATAAATGAAAACAGAGTTCTTGGTGATTGTTGTTACATACTTCAACCTTTTGTCATTGCTAGGAATGTTTTTTATTTTTTTGAACCGGGTTGGAATCGCTCTATAATTTGGTCACTTCATGCTTTGGTTTCTCTCTACTTCTTCTCTTAAGTGGCTTTGTGAATAATGAAACCCTTATGTCATCTATTTATAGAATTTTCCCTAATTCATGTCATAAATCCTCACCCACTTCTCGGTGTTTGAAGATGGAGTCATCGGGTGATACAAAAATAAAATTCTTAGTGAGAACATGATGCTTCAGGATAGCTGTCAACTTATTATATCAACCAATGGATTTTGGTATATGGTGAAGACAACATTTCTTTTTACATAATTACCCACAGATCTCGGTTTACACTAGTAACTCAACTTTTATATGTTAACCGATAACTCTTGGTAAGTATAGGAAACTTAGATTTGTATGTAGACCGATGATTTTTGGTATGCATTAATCGATGAAATTGAATTCACAGAATTGTAACAAGTAATACTATAGTGCATCTTTAATCATGCTAGTTTGGTATTTCATCAATGTGTAATGGAACTGATGCAAAGTATAACTTAGTATAATGTAGTTCCATACTTACTTTTTCTACTTAGGTGGGCATGGTGATGTCACCAGATCTATTGGTTAAGGTTTCATCATTTGCATTGCTCAGTCCAGCTTCATCAGTGTTTGTAGCTTTCCTCCATATTTTGTTTATCATCTTCCTGATGTCTTCAATGGTGTTTCCATTAGTAAAGGTGTTGGTCTCTGTCACTCTGTCTCTGCAGTCTTTTCTCAGATGACCAACTTTATAACAGTGTACACATGCCATTCTAGGGTTAGTCCAGCTCCTAGAATTTCTCATCCATTGCCTCATACAATTTGCAGCTATGTGTCCAAATACTCCACATGTTGTACAGTTTGCCCATGTGTTGTAATCCAAAACATATGAGTTACCGACTCTTTTTGGTTGATAAATAGTTTCATTTTCTTTAGGCTTCCATAATTTCTTTCTCTTCTTCCTACATTCAAGAGATTCATGCCCATGCATTTTTCAGGTAGGATAGTATTTGTCCATGTAAGTTTCATTCTTGGGTTGTTTCACCTCAGATTTACATCCATATGCTTTATGTCCTTTCTTGTTACATTTATAAAAAAAATCCTATGAATGAAGGTGTGGAGTTAGGAATACCTTTCATTTTGCTTCTGCAAATATTTGATGTGTGGCCACACTTTCCATAGTGATTGCATGTCAGCTTTCTTGGTCTTGGATTTGCATAGACATTCTTTGGATAAGATTGGTTTGGTGATTCTTCATTTTTGGTATACCCAAGTCCGGTATTGTTGTTGAATCTTCTTTGTCCATCAAGAAAATCATTCATCCTTTTGTTGCTTTCTTAAAATCTCTTGATTACATCATTATGTTGTTTTTGAATTCTTACTTCATGTTTCAACTTTTCATTTTCTTCTCTTAGCTCACCGATAGCTTCTATTCTTTCAATGAGTTTTGTATTCATTTTTTTTTCCTCCTGACTCATAAGAATAATCTGATTTGTGATCTCATGATGATGTTATGTAAGTCTTTGTATTTTTGAATCTTTTTCTTGTATATTTTTAGTAATCTTCCTTTTGTCATCAATAGCTAGCATTCTTTCTTTCTCAGCTTGTCTAGCATTGTTCATGACATCAATCATTCTTACCATCTGTGTCACTTGACCAATTTGCAGATATTTAACTTGTCCACCCACATGTTGATTGATTTCATCCAGACTTGTGATGCTTTCTTGTGATGTGTCTGATGCCTTTCTTGTTGTAGATCATGATGACTCAAATAGACCTGGTATCTCTTCTTAATGGTAGTCTGTTTCATTACAGCGAGATGCCATAATATTTATTTCATTTAGAAACTGTCTCATCTTGATTCTAGCTTCTTTATACTGCTCATAGAAGATCTAGATTTCTAGCTTCTGATTCTTAATACTTTTTTCAAGCCTGTACTTCTCCATTGCATGATCCTTTCTCTTAAGTCTTTAAAATTTTCCAATTAAGAGATCTAGCTCTGATACCAATTGTTGGAAATAATGGGAAGTATGTACTGAGAGGGGAGGGGTGAATCAGTACCTCTAAAATTTTTATCTCTTTAACCTTAATCCATTTAGTAATCCATTGTATTACTAACCATCTTTTCTATAATATCTTTATGTAAGTTATATTAACTCATAAGATTAATAAACATGTAAACATTCATAGAAGCATTCATGAAATGTAATGACACATAACACAAGATATGGTAACACAGAAAACCCCTGTTAGAAGGTAAAAACTGCGGTGGGGATGGCACCCACAAAAAAATCACTATCTACAGATTGGAAGGGGCCAATTAAGGCTTACAATTTTATCACTTCTGATGATCTACCCTGTTAGGAGTATTATGTGGAAACTGGCTAAGGTATACTCTATTAAGAGCTTTAGAAACACTATTTAGTGTGCACTTAGTTAAGAGATTTACAAAGGATTGTTACATCCATCTTTCTTGAAAGGATTTCTTCTATTTGCTACACTTGTTAGAATGTAGACAAAAATACTCATTCACCTAAGTGTATGCAATCTTCAATTTCTGATTACAGATCCATTAAAATAACATGTACAAAGTACCACCTAATGTGACTGATTAATACCTCTGTTGCTCGTAGCCTTGATTCTTGGTTCTTGATAACCAAATTCCTCTTTTGTTGTTCTACTTCTTGAAACTCTCAGTTTGATCCATAGATGTGCTCCTTGGCTACTATCATCCTCGCATCCATCTGAAATGAATGATTATACATCTATTTATACAATAGATTGACCTAAATTAGTTTCATGTATTACAAAGAGAACTCTATAATCGAAGGTTTACAACTTGACCTTGATCTCCTAGTTTGCATATTTTTAATCAATTAGACTGATTAAAATAATTATAATTATCTTTCTTGTCCCTCAAGAAATAGTTTTAAATCAAATAAAAACTCTAAATATAAAACATAACTATTTTATCTTACGTGGAAGTCAGATCCACTTTTCTCAGGATATAACTGACTTTCGGTGTCTGATGCTTGGGTTTCTCTGATATTCTTTCAGTGTTACTTTGTTGAATTTTCTTTTGGGTTGCCTTGCTCTGTCGGGTTCCTCTGTATCATTTTTGGTTTGTACTTTTAGTTTACACTATAAAACTTGTGTCATCGCGTTTCTCTATACTTTAGCACTTTTGGTCTGAACTGAAACCTATCTTTTAGTGTAGTAAAAGTGACGGTTCAAAAATTGTTTCTCTTTCCATACTAAAGGAAAAAATTATGTCATCACAGAATACACAAACCGTCGATTTACACAGGTTTAACCGTCAGACAGATCTGCATAAAAGTATAAAATAAATAAAAAGATCGCAAAAAGACAAGCAATGACTATATTTATGAATTTAAAGATGAATATGGAGGCCAAAAAACACAAGAATAATATGATATATGAAATAAAAATAGACATAAGAGATAATTATTGATAAAGTCTTCTTTACTTCAAGCAAATACATTTGGCATAATTGCAACTTCTTGGAAGAAATGTGCACAAAAATTTGGAAGCATAGAGAGCTACAAACTATTGTTAAATTCTCAATATCATATGAGTCACTGTTTGTCTTGGTAAAGTCCATTATCTAGTCTACTATTTTATTTCTGATTAGACTCATTAGGAATCCTTTTAATCATTGTCTTCTTATAAGTTTCTCACCTTTATGCTTATCAATATAAATATATTGACATTAAACTCAGACAATATGGATATTTACTTTCTCGATGTTTAAGTAACTTTGACCTTAGTCAAGCGAGATCTAAACGGACACTTGTTGGCATCACGTAATGCCTTAATGAGTAAAGTTCATTCATCTATCAATCAAGGGAATACATCAACCGTTGATCTACACTGAGGTTTAACCGTCAGACAGATTTGCGTAAAAGTATAAAATAAATAAAAAGACCGCAAAAAGACAAGCAACAACTATATTTATGAATTTAAAGATGAATATGGAGGCTGAAAAACATAAGAATAATAGGATATATGAAATACAAATAGACATAAGAGATAATTAAAAGCATAGATGAGCACGTAGAAAATGAAAGCATAAACACAATAATGAATACAAAGGATACTTCCCTAAACCGTTTTCATGTGCAAATTTGATCTGCAAATTTGGGTTCCACCACTCCACTTCTCCAATCAATAAATAAATTATTTTGATAATTTCTCATCACAACAAGAAAACAAAAATGTTCAATATTTTCAAAGCTAACTTGATAACCCTTCCTTTGAAAAAAATGAAAAGAATAGTTAAACAAAAAGAAATACAAACCTTTTATTTGTATGTAACATCAATTTTTTTGTTATAGAATAATGAATGTCATGATTTGTAGTGTAAAACTTAACAATTCATTAATTGTAATACAATTAAAATGACAAGTAACAATTAATGACACATTTATCATAATAATTCTAAATAACATCTAAGATTTTATTATGTTGCTCCTCACTATGTCAAATTACTAGCTTTCTAATTTTATCCAAAGTGAAGGGTTTAAATAAAATACCATTTTCTTCTTTAGATATTGATTTTTGAATGCACTATAATTTTTTTTCCTCAATAGCCCTCACATCAACTCAAAGATCTTCCTTGGAGATAGATTGGAAAAAATTCTAACTGTCTCCTCTTCAATTGTTGTTTCTACTAAATGCAGGTTCCCTTGAGATATTTTTTGTAAAAGTAGTATTATAATATATTTCCTTATTTAACTTATCTATGGAAAAAAATTGAATTTTGATCCCCATCTCTAAGACAAAGTTCTCTTGATTATTGTGTCAAAAGACTTTCCTCTCTTTATAGCACCTCTTCTAGCTCATTTTAAATCGATATATATGCATCATACAATTTATTATAATACCACGTTGGATAATATTCTCATTTTATGACCCCATTTACTATTGACAAGAAGCTTTAACTATTTTTTTTTTTTGAAGTGAACTTTATTCCAATGAATTATTTGACTTTCGAGAAAACACAACTTCTTACACAATTGAAGCACTCAATAACCAACAAGATAATGAGCATTATCTTACTAATATTTCAAAATAGGTAAAAGAGTAGGATCCCAAAACAACACATGATCAAATTTGAAATGTGACTCGTATTTGTGTCAGGGCAATGTAGCTGAAAGTATTATTTGAACTAGATGATGGTATGCTAGTTAGAGGAATGATATTTGAAACACCTACACCAAATTGAATAATATAAATTGGATGTATTAAAAATCTATCTAATATTTCTATAATTTGTATAAAATATCTCCTTCTATTGGTCCAAGTGATGTTCCTATTACAAAATACACAACCATACAACCCAATAGTATTCACAAATTTAAAAAAAAAAATAGTATAGAGTTGGATGGGGAATGATACCTCCTTGTGTATCATTAATTAGTAATAAATAATTATAGTCACCCACTAAAATATTCATCTCATTGTAAAGGCTTTCTAAAAAACATAAATAGGAAATACCATGATATGTTTTTTCTTTCATTAGAGTTAGGATCATAAACATTAATTAGATACAATATATTTTAAAAATACTATGCTTTATTACCCAATCAATTAGCTTTCTAACTGAGGAGTTCCAATTTTACTTTGTGATAATTACATAAAAACACATACAAACTTTATGTTCCCAATGAAGAAATTGAAATCACTTCGCATAGTTTGTACCCTTTAAAAATTAATGGGCCCCGTGAAATGAAATATTTATTCTACGAAATAATATTAAAAAAATAGCCCATTGTAATCAATAAATTCTTTAATAAAAAATATCTTGTTATGAGTAGTCATAACCCTGACATTCCATGTCATAATACTCATTATACTTTTAGATATGGCTTAGCCCACCTTGATTTGAAGTGTTATGAAATATTTCTGCCATAGGAACCTCTTGAAATTTTTTAGTCTTAACATTTTCATCAAGTGTGGTTTGAATAATTCTAACAACACCTTCATTGGTATTTTTACTCTTAGGTTGATGACCTCTATCTTTTTTGGAATGAGATAAAAGATTTGGAGATGAGGTTACAAGTTGTGTCTAGTGAATGAACAAGATTTAATTTAAATAATAACAATGATTATCCTTTGCACCCACCTCATCTTGTACTCCCAAATTTTAATCATGGGTATCAATTGTACACTGATGTTTAGAGCTCTTTGATCTATTATAAAGGTAACCTGATTAGAATTAAAATAGTAACTTGTATTTCCATTTTTTATATTTATCTTTGTAATACCCTCTGAATCTAAATAATACATCTAATGAGAAATTCTGAGAAGGTGATTGCTCATTTTTAAACAAAACCTTTACCCAATTGTTTGGTTTAGATAATAGGGGACACAATATTTAAATCTGTACTAGCATTTAGAATTTGATTGATAGTTTTATAGGGCTCAATGTTACCAAAGGTTTTGAACTAAGAAAATTGTAATAAATCTATTATAGTTGTTTTATTCTCAATCTTTTGAAAATCCTTGTTTATTTTATAAAATAATTCTAGAAACAAATATATTTGTGGCTCATGATGAAGAATCTTGTGCAATAATAACATTTATGAAGATTGTATAAAATATTACTTTTTCATAATAGGAAAATATTGAAAATGATTCACCTTCCTTGTTAGGCGTAAATTATTGTTTAAAGTAAAAGAAAAATCATCCCTAATAGAGGGTTTAAGAAATGTTTCTCATAAGATCAATGGATAAAGGTTGATTTTCCTTAACTTTCTTACAATCCTAGAACTCAATTGATTCATTTAACTATTGCAATGCACTCTAAGAATGACATTCTAGAGGAATATCATCAGTCAAAATATGAATAACTTGAGGAAGAATCTAATGAAATAAAGAATAGTCATATTCACTATCATCTTGTAGATTTTATTGAAACTCGATGGAATGAATAATTTCCCTCTATTTAAAAATATTGTTACTAGCATGATCTTAACAACTGTAAAGTATATAAAATAGTTGAGGATATTCAAAAAGAATTTATTGATTCTAGATACCATGATTTGGTTGAATATATATTATTTTGGTTAAAGATTTAGATACTTTCAGAAGAGCATAAAACCTTAGTGGAAGCTCCATGTTATTCAAGAAGGATAAATATTCACATAGAAAAATAACCATCTAATTAGCTAGGGTTTCAATAAAATTAGTTTCCCTATTTTCCAATGGAAATGCGAGAAGTTGAAGTAAGAATGGAACAAAATTTACTATTTTTGTTTGAGGGTTAAAACTTGGATGGAAATTTTGAGTCAAAACCAGAAAACTTTGATAGAGCCATGATTTATATTTATGAATGAAGTCTCTAAAGGACCTAGTATAAAAAATAGCCACAAAATAACCCTCACATATTATCTATGGAAAAATACCAATGAATCCCATCTAAGGTCTTAGCACCCATTCTATAAGCACTAATTTTGATAGAATATAGATCAAAACCATGCTGATAAACACCCTTTTATTGGATATCATGTACTTGACATTTTATGACAACATCAAGAAAGGTTACTCAAACCACACCTTCTAGAACACTTCATCCCTTATTGGCTAGGAGTGGTGCTTTTTCTAAATAGAGTTGTCAAGAAGGACTTTACAAAATCACTACTTAATAATGGGGTTTTTGGTCGTATCTTAGATAATGCCTAAATATCTTAGGCTTCTTATTAGATCTTGAGAATATGGTACTAACCATTTTTCTAAATACTTTGCATCCTTGGATTTTTCAAGATTACAACCTATGATTATGGATGTCTAGATTGAAGGGACCTTTATTTACTTGATCATCAACATGATGAAAACCTTGTCTATTTGGATTAAAGGCTCATTTTCTATCTTGAACATGACCATGAAGATAAACTTTACCATTTGAATTGAAGGTACCTATGCTTCCTGGGTGAAAATTTCTTTCAAATATTCTTGGAGCTTAGTATCAACACTCTTTATGATTGATTTAAATATTATTTAACTAGTTTACTTCTAAAAAAAAAGTCCTTCTTGTTCAGACTGATTAAATAATTTAAATGGATTTTTGCAATTATATATCTCCTTGTGTTGTTTTCCTATATTACTTTAATATATATTGTTCGGTGCACAAATTTTCTGATAGAAGAAAAGTGTTGGTCTGATGAGGAAATGATGAAGAAGTTGATTTTCTCTATTTTGCAAGAACGCTTATGTGTGGGTTGCGAAGCAATGAATGGTAATTGTTTGCCAACAAAGAAGTATTGAAGGGTATGAAATAGTGAATGATCACCATTTCACACATGGTAGTTTAAAAATTTTGTGAAATAGTAGGGCATTTATGTCTAAATAGATGTGGTATGACATCATCTCCCATGAGGTGGAAACCAATTCAATAGGAGGATTTTTCAATGTATGAGTGTTTTGGAAGTTTTTTAAATTTTCCAAATTATGCACAGAGTACTTAGTTACAAATTGAGGAGAAGCATCTAAGTGAAGCTAATGAGCTGGGGATATCCATAATGATCATTCAGTTATAAGTTTGCAATGAGTGGTGCTCTAACGAGTAAGTGATTTTATTTCCTTATCCTAGTTCTTCTTTTAAGAAATAAGTATGCCTAAGAAGAAGAGGAAGGTGGTGGTAGGTGAAACTATAATTTACTCTTCACAACACACATTACTGAAGGTGTTACCTACTTCGCAAGATGTGGGCATGAATGGTTTATTTTTGGACATCTGGTTAGGGTGTGGGGATTCTTCTATCCCTATTAATGGCATGTCTTTGTTCTAGTCATTTTATGTAAAGAAAGACAAGATAACTCCACTATGTAACCCTTGGAGGTTAGACATGGCTAAGGTTATTGTTCCTAATGTATTCATTGATGCTGAACTAATTGGTTCCCTAGCCACACATTACAAACCTAAAACTATGACATTGAGGTGAATGGATGGAACTTTTCTCTTGGTTATCTCCAAGGAGATGAGGCAATAATTTTTTGGGTTAAATACCCAGCCCTAACCAATATAGATAGGGAAAATTTCCCTATGAACTATGAACGAATTGTTAGGATTATAGGATTAAGAGAAGTGGCATTATTTATGTGTAGAGAGGATGATAATAGGCTGGTCCAGTTAACTGCCAAAGCACCTTTCTTAGCCACAGATTTCATGAGATTTTTTTCAGAGAACATATTGGGGTTGGGGGAAAATATTTGAGGAATACGATAAGACAAAGATGCCTATTAACCTCATGTATATGTCTATGAGGACACAACAGCCTCATCTCTCACATGAGTTTGATGTAGCCACAATATTGAAAAGACTTCTTCATAAGAAATTGACTAATTGGAAAGTGGCCAAGAAATTTAAACACTACTCTTTGTTGTGTCATCTCATTTTGTTCAAAAATAGTATAATATTCAGGTACTCATTTGACTTGACCACTATTGATTGTCAATGGAATAGCCTACCAGTTCAATTCTGGTGCAGGGTTTACCATATACATAGTAAGGATGGTGATTATAAAATATTTTGTAAAAGATTTATGGTGTGGATTTGTAGATTATTGGGTGGGTGTGATGAGAATTCCCCCTAGAGTCCCAATTATTTTGAGGCGAAATGAAACCTAGCCTGAGGAAAATTTCATGCATCATTTTGCAGATTTGATTTTCAAGTTTAATCACACTATCCTCAAAGTGTATGGGTATAGGCAGGCTTCTCACATGCTTCCCATTTCTATATCAGAAAGGCTAGCATTCATAGAATTTATCTAGCAATTCTTGTGATTTGAGAAAGAGGTCCATGCTCCAAGAAATAAAGGAACATATTTTCCCAATGTAACTAGATTTGTAGGATTTTCCTTAGGCTCTGGGACCTTGGAGAAATTTTAGAAATATTTTCAGTACTATCTTTTGGATAATACTAAAGAAAGGAATTATGACCCAGGGGGTCATATTAGGTCTATTATCAAAGAATATAGGCATTCCATTAACCTATAGGAGGATATTGAAAGGAACTGGCTGGACCTTTTAGAATTTTTTCAAACATGGAATAAGACAAAGGTCCTAATTGATTTGGAAAAGAAAATAATTATGAAGGGATTGTTTAGATTCCATGATGAAGAGGACAATGAGATCCTTATAATGGAACTATGCACCTGTTATTATGACAAGTTGCGGGGAATGAGTGTGGATACATATGTAGCCGAGGTCAAGCCTCCTCCCAAAAGGCCTAGAAAGTGAATTATAATAGATATAGAATCTGATGTTTCCCAACTAAAGAAGGGCTAAATAATTATCTTCCCCCATACCATTTGAGTTATCAGAAGGGAGAGGTTTCATTTATTAAGTTGCGACTACCCTAATGGAAACATGAAACATAATGAGAAAGTGGGTCCTTCTTCTCCACCTTTTGTGTAGTAAGAGGAAGTGCATGTGTATAAGGTACAACT
>MU227867.1:59139-72160 GCA_018584345.1 Thuja plicata | reverse complement strand
TACCTTCAAGATACAGTCTTTACTGGATGATGGAAATACTACAGGAGAGAAGAAATTACTGCTAATGAGTGGTAAGGAATTCTTGAAAGATTTCAAGGATGAAGAAGAAGTTGGGTTTGTTGTTTTGCTGAAGCCCAAAAAAGAAGAGGTGAAGAAAGCAACTGTGTTGCCTAAAGAAGTCCGAGATGTGTTGGACAAATATAAGGACATTATTAGAGATGGTACACCAGCAACATTGCCACCACAGAGAGCAGTGAGTCATCAAATTTATTTTGTACTAGGAGCATCATTGCCTAACAAGGCAGCTTATAAGATGACACCAGACCAGAATAAGGAAATAGCAAGGCAGATCCAGGAGTTATTGGATCAAGGATTGATAAAGAAAAGTATCAGCCCATGTGCAGTACCAGTGGTATTAGCACCCAAGAAAGGAGGAAAATGGATATTGTGTACAGATTCTAGGGCAATAAATAGGATTACAATCAGATATAGGTTTCCTAATCCTAGAATTGAAGATTTGATGGATTGTTTGGGCAGTGCACAATATTTTTCCAAGATTGATTTAAAAAGTGGTTATCACCAAATTTGGATGAAAGAAGGTGATGAATGGAAAATAGCCTTTAAAACTACTGAAGGTCTATATGAATGGTTGGTCATGCCATTTGGTTTGACAAATGCACCAAGTACTTTTATGAGACTGATGAACGAAGTGTTGAAAGGTTATATAGGTAAATTTGTGGTAGTTTACCTAGATGATATACTGGTTTATAGTAAGAATAGAGAAGAACATCTCAAGCACTTGGATATAGTGTTGAGGAGATTACAAGAAGAGAAACTAGCCATTAATTTGGAGAAATGTGAATTTATGAAAAAAGAATTAGTTTACCTTGGCTTTGTGGTATCACAGGGTAATCTAAAGATGGATGAAGATAAGGTCAAAGCTATTTTGACATGGCCTACACCTAAGAAAGGTACAACTGTCAAAAGTTTCCATGGATTGGCTCAATTTTATAGAAAGTTCATCAAAAAATTTAGTGGAATATGTGCTCCAATGTTGGACACAATAAAAGGAGGAATGAAAACAAAATTTGTGTGGAAAAACAGAGCAAATGAAGGATTTGAACAACTGAAGAAAGAGGTAGCCACTAAACCAGTGTTGGTATTACCTAGTTTTGAGAAATTGTTCACAGTGGAATGTGATGCAAGTAACATTGTTGTTGGAGCAGTGTTGAATCAGGAAGGAAGACCTGTTGCCTTTTTTAGTGAAAGGTGAAATGAAGCAAAGACTAGATATTCTTCCTATGACCTTGAGTTATATGCATTAGTGCAAGCACTAAGAAAGTGGAGGCATTATTTATTGCCTAAAGAATTTGTAGTCTATACTGATAATCAGGCGTTAAGCTTTATCAATACTCAAGAGAAGCTCAGCTTAAGACACATTAAGTGGATGGAATTCCTACAATCTTATAGATTCACCATTAAGCATAAGAAAGGTCAGGTGAACAAGGTTGCAGATGCTTTGAGCAGAAGAATGCTAACAGTGCAGGAAATACAGCTGAGGAGTATTGGAGTAGAACAATTTAAAGATTTGTATACAGAGGATGCAGATTTTGCAGAAGCATACAAGATATGCTCTAATTTTGAAAATCATTTTCACAGTGAGTTTGCTAACTACACTCTGCAAAATGGTTTGTTGTTTAAGGACAATCAGTTATGTGTTCCAAGGGGTTCAATGAGAGAGAACCTAATACAGGAAAAACACAATGGATGTTTGAGTGGACACTTTGGATTGAACAAGACATTGGAATTAGTAAGCAGATACTATTACTGGCCAAAGATGCAGAAAGATGTTAGGAGATATGTAGAGCAATGTACAATTTGTCAGAAAGAAAAAGGAACCTCTACAAATGCTGGATTGTATCAACCATTACCCATACCAGATAGACCTTGGGAATTTCTGAGTATGGATTTTATTGTGGGGTTACCTAGGACAAAGACTGGTTATGATAGTATTTTTGTTGTGGTAGATAGATTCAGTAAAATGAGTCATTTTATACCTTGTAAGACCACAAATGATGCTAGTCATATTGCTCACCTATTTTTCAAGGAAATAGTTAGAATTCATGGTTTGCCAGTAAACATTGTGTCTGATAGAGATGTCAAATTCATGGGTCATTTTTGGAAAACTTTATGGAGAAGGTTGGGAACTAATCTGTCCCACAGTTCTGCTTATCATCCTCAAACAGATGGTCAGACAGAAGTTATCAACAGAGTGTTGGGAAAAAAATTTTAGATGCTTAACAAAGGAATATGGACAAGCATGGGATCAAGTGTTGCCACAAGCAGAATTTGCTTATAATGATAGTGTTAACAGAACTACAGGAAAAAAGCCCATTTTAGATTGTCTATGGATTACATCCAAGAGGAGTTTGTGAACTCAGAGAAGTAAAAGGACAAGAAGTGATAAGTGGACATGCTGATGATTTTGCACAGTCCATGAAAGAGATACATGATCAAGTGAAGAAGAGTCTGATTGAGTCAAATCAGAAATTGAAGGAAAAAATAGATGAAGGAAGGAGAGAAGTCCAATTTTAGATTGGAGATCTGGTAATGGTACATCTGAACAAAGCCAGATTACAGAAGGGGATACCTACTAAGTTACAAATGAGGAGAATAGGTCCCTGCAAAATATTGGGAAAATATGAGCAGAATGCCTATAAATTTGATTTTCCTAACCATTTAGATATATCACCTATTTTTAATGTGCAAGATTTGATTCCATACAGAGGACCATTGATACCTGAGAGAATTCAACAAAGGGAGATAGGACAAGATGTTCAAGACATAAAGATCAAGCCTAAGTCCAAGTTGCAGGCAGAGAAAATTCTGGATTCAAGAATTGAGAAGACAACCAGGCGTAGGGTATACAGAGAATACCTAGTAAAATGGTCAGGGTTACCAGAGGCAAAAGCTACATGGTTGGATGAAACAAAATGTAGAAGACATGGAATTGGTTCGGCATTGCTGCCGACCAGTTCAAGCTGAATTTTTCTGTCTCAGAGAGGGGGGGAGTATGGTGCAGAGCACCCTAGGGTTTGGCTCAAAACCCTAGCCCCAGCAATTTTGAACAAGTTTTGATCCAGGTCACATAATGAACAAGTCATGTTTTGCATTGTCGCTCAGTCGCAAAGCCAGCAGAGAGTAGCAAGGTAATGCATTGCACACTCGTGAGCTAGGAAAATAGTTCACTTCTTAGTGAGCGAGTGTGCGACCAGGAACTAATCACTCAGTTGTAGATGGTTAGTAGAAAAGACGGTGTGCGACAATGCGACGAGCAGCTCATCGCAAGCTTGCAAGTTAAATTATAGTTAGAGAAAACCCCGTGCGACAACGCGATGGTGAAATCAATCACTCAGTCGTGAAGACAAACAGTTAAGTCATGGTGTGCGAGTGAGCGACACCCGATGCATCGCCAAGTCACAGGTGAATTGACAGTTAAGGAAAATGCATGGCGAGTACGCGACACTGAACCCATCGCTCAGTCGCAAAGGAATTAACAGCTCGGGTTACAACATGGTGAGTGTGCGACTTGAGCTCATCGCTCAGTCGCCGAGATATGGCCAGCTCATCAGAAAGAGTTGCGAGTGAGCGACTAATGTGCATCGCAGACTCGCTAAGTAAGTAGCAGCTTAGGTAGAAGCATGGTGAGTGCGCGATGGATTGTATCGCAGGGTCGCCAATGAATTTCTAGCTCATCCAGAAGTGCAGCGAGTGCGCGACTAACGTGCATCACCGACTCGCAGAGCAAGGAGTAGTTAATGAAAATGCATTGCAAGTGTGCGACTTGAGCTCATCACTCAGTCACAACGCAAAACATAGCTCGGAACAATACATTGCGGGTGCACGATAGAGAGTCATCGCTCAGTCGCGAGGTAAAATCCAAGTCAGGTAAATGCATAGCGAGAGCGCGACGAGCAGGTAATCGCTCAGTCGCAGACCAAGATGAAAAGTAAGTTTCATCCACGACTATGCGATGACAATAGAAAAAGTTAAATGATCAAACATGCTGACTTGTCAGAAGGAGAAGACATTGAAAAGTCTTAACCGCCAGATAGAAAAAGGAATGACACGGATGAAAAGAGCCATCCACAGTGTCAACCATGCAAAGGAAGAGATGACAGGTTGCAGACGAGAATGGAGAACAGAGAATAGCTGGAAGACAGAGATCGACAGGTAACCACCAGGGTTACGAAATCAAGGAAAAGCCAGGGATAAAACAGAGAAGAAGAATCTGTAGAAAGGTTCAGTTCAGTTTAGTTCAGTTGTTGTTGATAGTTAGTTAGATTTCTGTTCTTGACAGAGTAGACTAGCAGAGAGTTGTAATCTTCTGTAAATCAATAAAGAGAAGTTTCTCTGTACTTTACATGTTCTTTTGTTCTGAGTAGCTTTCTGTAAAGTGCTATTTTTTTCTGTTAGATAATATGGGTGCTTCTTGACTTTGATAATCTGCTAAATGGATTGTGACAGTCAAGAAGCATCCACCTTGTACATTATGTTTGTGTCTGTAAGTTTGTTGGATGAGAAGCTAGTCAAGTTTGTAGACAAGTCCTAGGCGAGCCTATGGTCCGGCTAGAGAGACTTGTAGGAAAGATAGATGAGTAATAAGGTGCATGACTGTAGTGATTCAGTCATGAAGAATGAGTTACATTGAGGAGTAATACACTTCGGTGGGTAGGGAACCTAGGAGAGAGGGAATAGTTAAGTCCTTCTGGTTAGGGTCTGAGAGTAGCCCTAAGAGACTCAAGTGTGAGTCTAGAGAGTCCTAAATTGAATAGGATTCTAGGTGAGATTCCTAGAAGAGAGTAGGAATTTCAGAGAGTTAGGTGACCTCCCCATCAATCATTCTCATAAGTACATACAGAATTACTACTCTGTATTAAATGTTGTCATCAATGACAAATATACAATCAATCAACCGCTCAGAATCAAATCTCCAACAATCTCCCCCTTTGACATTGATGGAAACATATGATATCCAAAACATCCTCTATTCACAGTGTCCTCTTTCTTTTACAATCTTCTCAATATCCTCATCAAAGATTTCTCTAAACTGTTGCAGTTCCTTTTTCTATGTTTTTGTTCCATGTATATACTCCACCAGAGTATATTCTCCCCCTTAGTACATACTCCTCTTTACTATATACTACCCCTTTGACATCAATGTTAAAGGGCACCATAGTCTTTTAGGTATAGGTACTACTCCAAAATTAGAGTAATCAACCATTCATCAGTCACTTAATGACCGATGTCTTTGCTACTTCTTCTAAACAGACTTAGGAGAGGGAATTACTCCCAACTTATCCTTGAGATACTCAAAAGTATCCTTTGATAAGGGCTTTGTGAAAATATCTGCCAACTATTCTTTGGTGTTCACATAGTCCAATTTAACTTCTTTGTCTGCAACCTTTTCTCTTAAGAAATGGTACTTGATTTGTATGTGTTTTGTCTTTGTGTGCATCACAGGGTTCTTAGACATGTTGATAGTGCTAGTATTATCAAAATGAATAACAATTAGATAATCAACCTAAATGCCAAAGTCTTTAACCATCTGCTTGATCCAAACCATGGTTGAATAATTTAGTGCTGCTGCAACATATTCATCTTCTTCTGTTGACTGAGAAATATAGTTTTTCTTCTTGCTTATCCAAGAAACCAACCTGTCTCCAAGGAATACTGCTCCTCCTAAAGTGCTCTTCCTACCATCAATACATCCTACCCAATCTGCATCTGTATACACATGAAGCTTTACATTCTTTGATTTAGGATACCATAAACCATAGTCCATAGTACCCTTTAGATATCTGAATATCCTCTTGACTGCCATCAAGTGACTCTACTTGGGTTCAGCTGCAAATCTTCCAACAATGCCAACTGCATTAGATATGTCGGGTCTAGATTGAGTTAGATAAATGAGTTTACCAATCATAGATTTGTACAATGTTTTATCAACTGCTCTGGAATTATCATCCTTTGATAGCTTGCTTCCTGTTATCATGGTAGTGCATATTGGCTTACATTCCTCCATTTGGAAGGTCTTCAATATTTCCTTCACATATTTTGACTGATTAATGAATATACCTTTATCTGTTTGTTTTACATTCGGTCCCAAAAAGTATTTTATAGGACCAATCATACTCATTTCAAATTCATTCTGCATTTCTTTTGCAAATGTTGTACTGAGCTTGTCATTACCTCAAAATATAATGTCATAAACAAATATGGTAACTAATAGTAATCCATCAGGTGTCTCCCTTGTGAATAGGTTATAATCTGCTGCTCCTTTCTTGAATCCAATCTTGGTGAGATAACCATCAAGTCTCTCATACCAAGCTCTTGGGGCCTATTTAAGACCATAGATTGCTTTCTTCGATTCGCATACCATGTCTGGTTCATTTGAAAGACTAAATCCTTCAGGCTATTCAATATAGACTTCTTCATTCAAATCACCATTCAGAAAAGCTGATTTTACATCCATTTGATAAACTTTAAAGTCTTTGAATGTTGTGTATGCCAAAAATAGCTTAATGGCTTCTAGTCTACTCATAGGGGAAAATGTATCAGTGTATTCTATTCCTTCTCTATACGTATATCCCTTGCATACCAATCTTGCTTTGTTTCTTACTATTGTACCATCTTCATTCATCTTGTTTCTGAATACCCACTTTTATCCAAGTGGGGATTCATAAAATACTATCATTTTCAACCTTAGGAATTGTAAGCATGTTTGTGCATACTTATTAGATTAAGTTATATCAAATAATTTTTGTCTTGCATGTGTGTGTTTACCCATTTTCACTTTTCCAAAAATCATCGAAAGCCTACAAAATTTCCAAAAAACATCCACAACCATCAAAAAAATAATAATAGAACCTGCGCAACTATTACTTTCTGTTGCACATTTTTCTAATGTTGTTGAGGATTTGTTCCTACACATACACAACAGAGAACCTTTGTACAGACCCTCAAGATTTCAAAATCACTTTTTCAGCTACCCATTTTTGTTCTTAGTACGATTCTAGAAACACATTTGATTTTCACAAAACCTTTGATCCTTAGTTTGACCATTTTCATCATTTTTTCATCATCTTTCTTTCATCCAAAATTCACCAAATCATTCTTCAATCTTCAAAATCTACATTTAAGTGTTGTAACGTTACCCTGATTATCATATTTTGGCTTTTGTGAGTTTTTATCATATCAGGATCTATCATCCTTAATCAAAAATTACCTAGGTCAATATCTGTTGGTTTTTCTTTGTCATATCATAGTGAGATCCATACTTCCTATTGACTTATATTATCAAGTTACCCTATATAATTCAACACTTTTGAATCTCTTTCTCACATCTTTTCTATCATCACATTTTCATCTATTTCATCTTTCACCTTTTATGGTTCAAACCCGATCTCAAAAACTCAAACAAACTGTTAATCCAGAATCTGTAGACAAGATGGAAGGAGGCAATAACAATGAGGAAAAACCTTGGTCTGGACTTCCTAATTAAAATTCAATTTTTACATCAGATCAAGAACCAACATATAAATATTTAAGAGATGCTATTCAAGATGCTAGGTTCTACAATTTCATGGAAAGACTTTTGGACATGGATAAGGAGATGTATTTCCTTATGCTTTCTCAACAAGGAGAAAAACTACCCAATGATTTTGATGTCTCCACTCTTAAAGAACCACCTATCACAAATAATCAAGAAACCCTTGGTGGTTCTCAAGAGACACATGCTCATGGAGAAAAGGAAGACAAGAAAAATAGTGCTTTCCAAAGACCCAAGGACCTCCACCATGTTTGGATCCTGTCCTACAACAAATCCAAATGGTTCAACAATAGCTTCGTGACATACAAACTGGATCATCAACCAAGAAATATTCCTTGGATGATATATGTCCCTATCCTTTTCATAAGCATTTGATCATGATTCCATTCCCTCCTCACTTTGAGGTACCAAAGTTTGACAAATACAAAGGGAATTCGGATCCACAAGACCACATGCATGAGTTTTGTGATTCTTGTATTGAAGTCGCCCACAATGAGACATATCTTATGTGACTATTTTCGTGAAGTTTAGGAGGAAAATCCATGGAATGGTTCTCCAAACTACCCCTAGGTATCAATTATTTCAATGATCTTATTGACAAGTTTATGACTCATTATTCATATAATATCAAACATGAAGTCACTATGATTGATCTTTGCAATGCACAACAAAAGAATGGATAACCCTTCCTTACTTTTTTGCAAAGATGGCATCAATTTTTTGCCAAGTATCCACGAAAAATTCATGAACAAGAAAAGATGGAAATGTTTGTGCATAACCTTACACAAGAAATGAGCTATAGGTTGCAATTGCAATGTCATCCAAACTTTAACAAGCTCATTGAAAATGGAGTCAAAATTGAGGAAGCTATGGTTAGAAAAGGTGAGATTAAAATTTACTCCAAGGACAATGTTTAATCTTCAAATTCAAATGCCAACTACAACAATAATGACAAGTCTAAATTTTGGAACAAAAACAAGAACATTGTCAATGATGGGATTATGGACAATCAACATGTTAAACTGAAACAACCTATTTTTAATCTCACAAGCCAAGCCAATGCTAGTCAACCTACTCATAGAAATCAAAGTACAAATCAGAATACCAACAACAATTCAATCGCCAAAAAATATTCTCAAAAAATGATTTTAATCACCGTAATTGATTTTAAAAGGCTGACAAATGGATTAATGGGGGGCTCAAATCTGAACTGGAAGTAGTGTGTCAGCTTTGCAAGACAATGAAAAAAGAAGTTTGTCAAAAGAATCAACCGGCAAAAATTTATTCACTGGCAAAGTAGGGCATTTCGTAAACTTAACTCCTTTCCGCACTGCAAACTGAAGAAACTGCCTCTGAAGAAAGAATTCATAGGGTCATCAAAAAGATCTTCCAGAAACTCAACCTCTGGATCCTGAATGAATGTCATATGTGGAACATGACCCCTCAGTTGCCTTCCTCTGAAAAGAAACCACTGAACTGACACCGATCTGCAAAGATAGCACTTTAACACTTTCTAAACCAAAACACAGTAAATATGCAGAAATCGRGTTCGRAATCRGCAAAGAAAAGTGATCAACCAGATTGGTCAAGGCTTRGRAATCTTCAAAGGAGTTCATTCCTAGGTTTATAATKYAGGTCAACCTTCAATTGTCYAAAATKTTCACCCGGGTACAGACTTTCAAGACCTCAAAGTAGGTCACTTACCAATTCTGAACTTGAATACACAGGAAATCAGATTTAATCACTGTCAGAATGGTTCTTGAAAACTTGTCATCTGATTTCATAAAGATCTGTAGACTGGAACATATGGAGTGTGTGAGTACTGGAACACAATACAAAAGGAATTTTCTCAATTGGATGAATTGGTCAAAAGTTATAACGTGTCAAACTGGGCTAATCAGATTTCAAGGCAGGACAAAAATGCAATCAGTTCATGAACAACCAACTTTGGGAAGTATGAAAACTTATCAAACGGATTTGGAATGACCTGAGGTTTAAAACATAAGCTCTTTGATATGCATGCTAAAAATTCCCAAAGTGGAAAACTATGAAACTCAACAGGGTGTAAGATACTCAGAAGCAAAGTAGGCTCCGGACAGCAAATTGACACTTAGCAAAGATGCAGAATTAGGTGACCCCCTCAAAATGACTACTCCGTAAACATGTCAGAACTGAAACTCAGGAGATGGGACCCACTGCATACATCAAATGAAAGGCATTAAAGCCTCTTCCAAATTTGTATCTTATGAAAATCATCCGGGCACCTTTTACAAGCCCTCCAACTGAGTCTTCTTACACAAATTTTTCAGGGGTATTCACTTTGCTTGTCTGAAAAATTTAACATGGTCACTCCAAATTTGTTCCAAATTTAGGAGTACTAACAGTGGCTCTGACTGAGGACGGTTAAATGCAAGTTTATACCGAGAACCACAGATCTCTGGAGTAGCAGACCACCCCAAAAACTTCAAAATCACATTTTATCTCTTTTCTTTCTCTTCACTTTTCAAAACTTTCCTCTTTTCTCAAAAACGGGGAAAAGCTCTAACTAAAAGAAAACACACAACTAAAGGGAAAGTAGCTATACAATATGTATATTATCTACAAGAGGCCCAAAATCCCAAAACTGAGATTAAATCTTACCTCTGTCAAACACAAAGCTCCCTGCCCCATGTTTCAAAAATATGATAACATTGCCACTCTTAACTGCCTGATTCAAGCAACTGTCATCATGTATCAACTCATCATATGGCAAAAAATCTGCATATTCTTGATATGAGCTTCCATAAACCTTAGGCTGATTTTCATCATAAAGAAATTGTGGCATATATGTGTCACATTCGTTAGATAAAAACATACTTTGATATGTGTGACTTTTGTCATCTTTGATTTGTGAGCCACAACTTAAAAACTCACTATTCAACTGCAAGGGGGAGCACTCAATCTTTGCCATATTGCTTGGGAAAACGTCATTAATTTCAATCACATCCACCATTTGCATCTCAAAAGGAAACATACCTTGATCTTTATGCAAAATATGAGATGCCTCATCATTTGGAAAATGATTATCAAACTTAGGAGATTCATCAGAAATAACTTGATCAATCATCTCAGGATAGGGAGAAACAATCTCAGCATCAAAAATATGAGGATCTTGCATTTCATCATCATTAAACAAGCTCAAAGAAAAGTGGTGGGTGGGAGGGAAAATATCAGTACATTGAATTTCTTCGTTTGAAACTTGAGCCACTGATTGACCACTACCAAATAGTTCAAAGGCGAACTTAGAATCAAAACAAGATTCAAAATCCACACTATTCTCTAAATCAGCACTCCCTTCAATACTTGGATTTTCCACATTTATTGAATCTAAAACCATACTGAAAATACTATCATCTGATAAATCAAACTGAAAATCTTTATAGCCTAATGAAGGAGTGCAAGAAGAAACAGTATCACATATGTCAAAATCAGAATGTTGTGATTCATTTTCTCTATCAAAATCAATATGTGCTGGACATGTCATCTCAAAGCTTTTATTTCCTGAATATCTGAGATACTCAAAAGATAAAACTTCTGCAATTTGTTCACTGTGGAGGGAACAACAGTCCTCTTCTTCATTTATCTTCTTACTGTCTTCTTTCATGATGCTACAAATTTCTTCATTGTTGGAGTCTTGTAGTGAAACCTCTGAAATCATATCTTCTTATGTAATGACTTCACTACAAACACTCATATCTACATAATTATCATCTTGCTGGCTACATATATCTTTTTCATCTTCTTGCTGTTCATAAAGCTTCATATCAATATCATCATCAGCAATATTATCACCAGCAGTAGATTCTTCTTCATCATTAAAGATATATTCATCTTCATCACTTTGAACATCACTAAATTCAGATTCACTGTCAGATTTATCATCAACATCTTCAACAATCTCAGACTTTTCAGATTCATCATCACTTATTGCTATTTGGTTCAGCAATTCCAATTGATATTTGTCAATTCTGATTTGAGCTTGTCTATCAGCCTCTTCTTTTTTCATTTTCTTTCGGATGGCTGATAATTTCTTTATAAGTTCCTCCTCAAGATCCTCTATATCCTGTTCTGAATCTGACATAGACTCTTCAACATAGGATATAGCATGAGAAACACTACTGTCATCTGTGTTACCATATTTTTCAACAAAACATTCTTCCATTTCAGCCATAGATCCTATTCAATCATGAGGTAAATCCTTAAACCACTCCCTAGCATCCTCAACTAGGGATATTGCAAATAAATTCATCAGAACATCCTCATGTGTTATGTCATGATCATCAATCAAATCTGAAAACTTTTCTAAATGATCCTCAGCTGATTGTTCTCTAAAACCAGTAAACTTTGGCACATACTCCTTAACCTTTGATGGGATATGATTCGAATATCCAGGGATACCCACAAAACTAATTGCCCTGTACAAATTACAACCCCTCCAATTAACAGATTGTGACATCTCAGCAATTAAAAATGTTACAAACTGCCACTCTTACATATTTCCTTTAAATTTTGCACAGATGCAACTAAAACTTGAAACATGTAAACCTCTTTTTAAACTGATTCCTTTTTTCTTTAGTTCTGTAATCACTTGATAAGGAATACTATAAAAAAAAATTGAAAATACCTGGATGTATTTGAGCTGTTGCTGCCAGTATGTGTTTTTGAGAACACCTTTAAATCACCATCAAAACATATAAAATATCTGCTGTCACTGTCGCTACAAGCTTCACCTTCTTTGTAATCTTTCTTTCACATGCACACTAGTGCAAATTAGAGCTCAGAGTCGCCACTCACTATTAGTGAGATCAGGTAGAAACTTTTAAACATCTTTGCAGCAGACGACAGACAAACTTGAGTCTTCTTGGTAAAACATAAGGAATACATCCCTTCTTTTAAAATCCAGACTCTATAACTGTCTTACTATTGACTTACTCTAGAAATTCTGATTTCTTTAATAAGATTTGTATACTTATTCCCCAGCAGAGTCGCCAATTTGTTAGCACTTTTTCTTGTATCTCAATCTTAAACTGATTATACTTGAATGAAAACTCCTTTTGACAAGAGAAAGGCTAATTGCTAAGGATTGGATAATATCCTTCTTCATTTTTGAGCTCCACATACTCAGGCAGGTATTACCTAGATAGTTCACTATGTTTCAAGTAAACCTCAAATGGTGGATTGGGTCTTCACTGTTATGTCATTATATTTCTGATTATATCAACAAGATATCACTCTTCAGATGGTTGGAAACAATTCTAAAACAGAGCTTGACAGGGAAATACTTATGACTGTAATAACAAATAACAGTGGCATAAGGATGCTTATCCTTCTTCTTTTTATGAGTTTAAACTCAAGGAAGGCTAACCTTTT
>MU227867.1:37927-55140 GCA_018584345.1 Thuja plicata | reverse complement strand
ACGTGTCAAACTGGGCTAATCAGATTTCAAGGCAGGACAAAAATGCAATCAGTTCATGAACAACCAACTTTGGGAAGTATGAAAACTTATCAAACGGATTTGGAATGACCTGAGGTTTAAAACATAATCTCTCTGATATGCATGCTAAACATTCCCAAAGTGGCAAACTATGAAACTCAACAGGGTGTAAGATACTCAGAAGCAAAGTAGGCTCCGGACAGCAAATTGACCCTTAGCAAAGATGCAGAATTAGGCGACCCTCTCAAAATGACTACTCCGTAAAAATGTCAGAATTGAAACTCAGGAGATGGGACCCACTGCATACATCAAATGAAAGGCATTAAAGCCTCTTCCAAATTTGTATCTTATGAAAATCATCCGGGCACCTTTTACAAGCACTCCAACTGAGTCTTCTTACACAAATTTTTCAGGGGTATTCACTTTGCTTGTCTGAAAAATTTAACATGGTCACTCCAAATTTGTTCCAAATTTAGGAGTACCACCAACTGCTTCTCTCCAAAAAATTTGTGAAATACCTTTCTCAGTCATCAATGTCCTTACACAATTAACAATAGATATGTTTCTTCTCGTAGTACTATCATTCTGTTATGGTGTCCTCAGTGCTGACATTTGTCTCTTAATTCTATTTTCATTATAAAATAGTGTAAACTCATCAGATGTAAACTCACCTCCTCTATCTGATCTTAGACATTTCAGTTGTCTTCCTATTTCTTTCTCAACTCTTTCCTTGTACCACTTAAACATTTGAAATACATCATATTTTTCTTTTAAAAACATTACAGACATCATTCTACAATAATTATCAACAAATAAAATAAAATATTTGTCTCCATATAATAAGGTTGAGTCCTCAAGGGTTCACATAAATTAGTATGTAGTAAATCCAAAATTCCTTGTGTAACATAAGTCCTTGAAAACCTAGATTTAGTGATTTTACTCATTTGACATTCTCTGCACATAACATTATCAGGTTTCTCTAATCTCGGTAATCCTCTGACTCTATTCTTTTTACTCACTTTGATTACGTTGTCAAAATTAACATGACAAAGTCTTTTGTGCCATAACCAAACATCTTCAACTTTTTAAAGCAGGCAACTCTTCATAGAAGTATCGAGATAAACTAAATTACCTTTAGATTGTTCTCTAGTAGTAATCAGACTCTCCTTATTATAAAAAAATTCACCTTTCCATGTTGAAATTCGAGTTAGTGACCTGTGATTTTTAACTGTGCAACACACAATAGATTGTACTTTAAGCCTTCAACCCAATAAACATCATCACATCTTGTATTATTCAGTATAATTATAGAACCTTTTCCTTTTACAGGGTATATAGCATCATTACCAAATATAATAAATCCTCCATCATGCTTCTCCAAGGAAATAAACTTAAGTGTGTCACCAGTCATGTGATATGAACAACCACTGTCTATAATCTATTGGAGATTTTCTTCCGTGAAAATAGTTGACTGTATATTTGTCATTGATGACAACATATAGTATACAATAGTAAACTATATTCACTTTTCAGTATGCATATGTGGAAGCCTTGCACGGTTGTTTTTATGTTTCATACATAGTTACTATACCATTTACATACACACATATTCAGATGTTTAGTAACAGTTGAGTTATGTTACTATGTTTACCAGACACAGTTTCAGAAGATTGTTTTCAGAAAGATGACAGTAATTTTATTGATTCTTTAGTTGCATCTATCTATGGGATATGTGTGTTCAGATTCATTTTTAGTTATGATTCTAAGGTAATTAACCAAAGGCGCTACTCATGTTTCATTTGAAGCATGACGTTTGGGTAATTTTGGTGGAGCAGACTATGTGAAGTGATGTGTCTATTTAGTTTGAGTTGTTTGGTTCTAATTATTTTGTGTGCTTGGTTTGGTTGACTAAAGAAGCATTGAAGTGATTCCTAAAGCTGACAATGATCATAGATTTTGGAGAAGATACTTATAGTAGTTCATTTGAAGATCACCAAGTGTGAATGATAAGAAAAGAGACAGAAAAAGGACAGAACATAATGCTCATTGTTTTGGGATAGTAAAGCCATTTCATTCATCAAATAAATGTCCATGTGAAGAAGCAGAGAGTATATACAATTCATTGGAACTGATCAAAACAACAGGTCTACTCAAACAGTTCATTATGAGATATAGTGTATATCTATTTTACTGAAGGTCTAGCCTTCATCATATTAGCAGTGAGCTTTTTGGATAGTGAGTCCTCACCCCTAACAGGGTTATTTGTAAAAGACTCCTAACAGGGTTCGACCCTTAACCAGGTCACTGTACTTATTGTATTAAAGAACAGCTCATAACAAGTTTCTAAGATCTTCTAACAGGGATTATTATACTCAAGTGCAGTTCTTTGTGGGTGCTAATTCCCACCATGGTTTTTACCTAGTTTGGTTTCCCCGTAACAAAAATTGTGGTGATCTATTTTGTGTTATCTTAAATGTGTATGTGCTTATGATATTCTGTACTTAATTTGAGAAAAGAATTTAATTTATGGATAGCTGATTCACCCCCCTCTCTTAGTTATCCCTTGGGACTATTCCAACAATTGGTATCAGAGCCAAGTCCCTTGGAGAGAAAGCCTAACATTTTAAGGTAGATCAAATGGCGTACTTCAAAAAATTGAGTCCTAAGTTTCATGGAGAGAATTATCTTGACTGGAAGAACAAAATGATAACACAGCTTCAGTGCATTGGTTTTGATATTTATGAGATTTCTACTCTTGCAATTGATTTTCCCACCTTAAAGGACCTTGTAGAAGAAGATTCTACTAATAAACAAAAGGAAGTATTCACCCAAAATGCAATTGCCAAAGAAGCCCTAATCAGTGCCCTATCTGACAGTGAATTTTTTGAGATCAAGAAGGCAGACAAAGCATATACAATTTGGAAATACCTAGAAGGCATGTTTGAAGGAGACATCCAAGCCAAGAATGCACATAGAAAGACATGGAATAAAAGATACAACAATTTAGAGATGCTATCTGAAGAAAACATCAGAGCTTACAATCAGAGGATTAATGAAGCAGTCTCAGGAATCAGGAACAATGGTGGAGAAATTTTAGAGGATGATATAATGGACAAATAAATGACAACATTGACAACAAATTATGAAAGCAAGATAAACATCTAGGATGAAATCATGCAATTCTCAAAAGACTTTAAAAGAGAAACCTTGATTAGCAAAATATATGCATTTGAGATATCAAGATTGAAGACAAAACCTAAAATGGAAACAACTTTCAAAGCCTCATTCCATGGTAAGAAATCCTTGAGCATCTCTAGTAATAATGAGAAAGAAGAAGTTGATACAGAAATAGAAGAAATAATTTCTATGATTGCTAAGAAGGAAAGGAAAGGTAATGGAAAATATGAAGGAAAACAACCATTCAAATGTTTCTCATGCAAAAAAGTTGGCCACTTTGCATCCAAGTGTCCTACAAGAGTCAAAAAGTACATATCAAATTATAAACCCAAATATACTAAGGAATTCTATCATGCTAAAGATGGTGTAACTGATGATGATTTAGGAGAAGATGAAATTGGATTCGTTGCAATTAAAGATAATAAATAAATGATTGAAAAAATAGAAATTTAAGATGAAAAGAATGCACAAGAATTGGCCTTAGTTTCACAAGCAGACACCAGAATAGATTGGATCATAGACAATAGGTTTTCACGTCACATGACAGGTGACAAAGAAATATTTGTACATATAGACAAGTACAAAGGTGGCATGGAAAAACTTGGAGATAACACTCCCAAATCTATCATAGGCAAAGGATATATCACCTTAGATGGAAAGAACAAGAGTGCTGATGTTCTTTATGTTGATGGTTTGCATCATAACTTACTAAGTGTTGGAAAATTGTTAGATAAAGGATATCAGTTGGAATTCAAAAACAACAGATGCATTATTAACAACAAAGAAGGAGATGTGATTACATCAGGCTCAAATACCAAAGGTAATGTTTTTCAGCTTAACTCCCAAGTAAGTTGTTTTGTTGCAAAAGTGGATGACAGTTGGCTTTGGCACAAAAGACTTTGTCATATCAATTTTGACAACATAGTAAAGATAAGAAATGTAAAGGCAGTAAGAGACTTTCCTAGTATTGCAAGACTAGTTGATACTATGTGCAGGGAATGTGTGATGGGAAAGCATGTGAGGATCTCAGTCAGAAGAAAATAGAACTCTACAAAGAACAAATTAGATCTAATACATACAAACTTATGTGGACCTACATAAACAAGACATACTATGGTGAAAGGTATTTTATTTTGTTTGTTGATGATTTCTCTAGGATGAAGTAAGCATTCTTGAAAGACAAATCTGAAGCTTTTGAGAAGTTCAAAATATTCAATGCTAAAGTTGAAAATGAGTCTTGATTAAAGATAAAGTGTCTGAGATCTGATAGAGGAGAATTCACCTCTGACAAGTTTCTTGAGTAGTGCAAAGAACATGGGATCAAAAGAAAACTAAGTGCACCCAGAACCCCTCAAAAAAATGGAATTGTAGAAAGGTGGAATAGGATAATACTTGACACATGGTGTACTATCATGATTAAAGGGAAAGTTGCACACACCTATTGGAGAGATGCAATCAATAAAATAGTCTATACTATCAACAAAATTCAACTAAGACCAGGCGCAGACAAAACACCTTATGAACTTTGGTGTGGTAATGTACCTAAAATAAAATACGTCAGAATCTTTGGAAGAAAGTCCTACATCAAGAGAGATGATGGTGTTGGAAAATTTGATGATAGAAGAGATGAAGGTTTTTTATTTGGTTACTTTACTAAGAGAAAATCTTACAAATGTTTTAATTTAAGGTTGAAGAAAATCATTGAGAGTGCACATGTGAAGATTGATGAGAATTTCATGATTCAAGAGAGATATTATGAATATGCACCTATGATTGAAGATGAATCTAGACCTATCAATAAGGATACAGTTATTGAAGAAATGTTTGACTATATTGATGTATCATGCAATAACATTGAACCAAGTCAAGAAGAATCACAGATTACAGATGAGAGTGTCACACCTTAAATTTCAAAATATACATCTAAATACCACTCTAAAGAAGATATCATTGGATATCAAAGTAGTAAAGTCTTGACATGATCCAGAGCAAAAGGTTCAACCGTTGATGAAGAGGTATGCTTACTTTCATAGATTGAACCCTTAAGAGCTGAAGATGTGTGTAATGATTCAGATTGGCAAAGTACAATGCAAGAAGAATTAGATCAAATAATGTAGAATGACACATGGGAACTGGTCCCTAGACCTTATGACAAGAACATGATTGGAACTAAGTGGATATTCAGAAACAAAATGAATGAAGATGGGACAGTGATAACAAATAAAGCAAGATTGGTATGTAAAGAATATGTGCAAAGAGAAGGAATTGACTATTCTGATACATTTACCCCTGTGATCAGACTAGAAGCTATAAATTTATTTTAGCCTATGCAACATTCAAGAACTTCAAAGCATATCAGATGGATGTCAAGTCACCTTTCCTAAATGGTGAATTGAAGGAAAAAGTGTACATAGATTATCCTAAACGATTCAAACTTTAAGAATAGCCAGACATGGTATGCATACTAAAGAAAGCCCTCTATGGACTTAAACAGACCCCAAGAGCATGGTATGAGAGACTTGATGGCTACTTAACAAAGATTGGATTAAGAAAGGGAGAAAAAAATTATAACCTATTCATCATAGACACACCTGAAGGTTTACTACTTGTTTCTATCTTTGTTGATGACATTATTTTTGGAGGTAATGACAAGGTTAGTGCAGAATTTGCAAAAGAGATGTAGAGTGAATTTGAAATGAGCATGATTGGACCTATCAAATACTTTTTGGGATTAAATGTAAAACAAACAGAGAAAGGTATATTCATAAATCAGTCTAAATATGTGAAGGAGATATTAAATAATTTCAAGATGGAAGATTTCAAGCCAGTAAGCACCCCCATGAGAACAGGAAGAAAGCTTTCTAAGGATGATGATTCCACAATAGTTGAAAAGACACTATACAAATCTATGATTGGAAAACTCATATATCTCACTCAATCTAGACGTGATATTTCTAATGCAGTTGGCATTGTTGGAAGATTTGCAACTGAACCTAAACAAAATCACATAATGGGAATAAAAAGAATATTCAGATACTTAAAGGGAACTATAGACTATGGTTTATGGTATCCTAACTTAGAGAGTGTACAACTTCATGTGTATACTGATGTTAATTGGATAGGTTGTGTTGATGAGAGAAAGAGTACCTCAGGAGGAGCAGTATTCCTTGGAGGTAGATTGGTCACTTGGACAAGCAAGAAGTAGAATTGTATTTCTCAGTCAACAGCTTAGGCAGAATATGTAGTAGCAACATTGAATTATTCTACAATTGTTTGGATCAAAAAGATGATAAAAGACTTTGGAATTCAGATTGATTATCCTATTGTTATTCACTGTGGTAACACTAGCACTATCAATATGTCAAAGAGCCCTGTGATGCACGCAAAGACAAAACACATTGAAATAAAATAATATTTTCTAAGAGAAAAAGTTGCAGACAAAGAAGTAAAGTAGGATTATGTGAGCACTAAAAAATAGTTACCAGATATTTTTACAAAGCCTTTATCAAAAGATACTTTTGAGTATCTTAGGGAGAAGCTGGGAGTAATTCCCTTTCCTGAGTCTAATTAGAATTTGCAGCAAGTGCATCAGTCCTTGGTGGCTGATGAATGGTTGACTACTCTACTTCTGGAGTAGTTCCTGGGATTAATGGTATTTGGCACCCTTTTCCATTGATGTCAAAGAGGGAGTATATAGTAAGGGGGAGATTATACTCTAGGGGAGTATATAGTCATGAAAATAGAAACACAGTAAGAGGAGCTGTAGCAGTGAAGAGGAACCTTTGATGAGGATATTGAGAATATTGTAAAATGAAGGAGCATACTTTGGGTTGATGGTGTTTTTCATATCATATGTTGCCATCAATGTCAAAGAGGGAGATTGTTGGATATTTTCTTTTGTGCAAATAGTTGACTATATGTTTGTCATTGATGACAACATGTAGTATACATTAGTAAACTGTATTCACTTTTCAATATGTATATGTGGAAGCCTTGCGCAGTTGTTTTTATGTTTCATACATAGTTACTATACTATTTACATACACACAGATTTAGATGTCCAGTAATAGTTGAGTTATGTTACTCTATTTACCAGACACAATTTCAGAAGATTGTTTTCAGAAAGCCGACAGTAATTTTATTGATTATTTAGTTGTGTCAATCTATAGGATATGTGTGTTTAGATTCATGTTTAGTTATGACTATAAGTTAATTAACCAAAGGTGCTAATCATGTTTCATCTGAAGAATGACGTTTGGGTAATTTTTGTGGAGCCGACTATGTGAAGCGATGGGTCTATTCAGTTTGATTTGCGCAGTTCTAATTATGTTGCGTTCTTGGTTTGGCCAACTAAAGAAGAATTGAAGTGATTCCTAAAGCTGACAAAGATCATATATTTTGGAGAAGATACTTATAGTAGTTCATTTGAATATCACCAAGTGTGAATGATAAGAAAAGAGATAGAAAAAGGATAGAACAAAATGTTGATTGTTTTGGGACAGTAAAGCCATTTCATTCATTAGATAAAGATCTAGGTGAAGAAGCAGAGAGTATATACAATTCATTGGAATTAATCAAGACATCAGGTCTACTCAAATAGTTCATTATTAGATATAGTGTATATCTATTTTATTGAAGGTTGTAGCCTTGATCATATTAGCAGTGAGATTTTTGAACAATGAGTCCTCACCCCTAATAGGGTTATTTATAAAAGACTCCTAAGAGGGTCTGACCCTTAACCAGGTCACTGTACTTATTGCATTGTAAAGAACAACTCCTAACAGGGTTGTAAGATCTTCTAACAGGGATTATTATACTCCAGTGCAGTTCTTTGTGGGTGCTAATTCCCATGGCATTTTTACCTTGTTTGGTTTCCTCGTAACCAAAATTATTTTGTTCTATTTTGTGTTATCTTAAATGTGTATGTGCTTATGATATTCTATAATTAATTGGAGAAAAGAATTTAATTTACTGATAACTGATTCACCCCCCTCTCAGTTATCCCTTGCGACAATTCCAACATAATCCGTGTTTCATTATTACTTACTTGTGATATTAGGGTTTTTGGTTCTTTAATTTCTCCATCCAAATTATCTTTAATAGCAACATACACAAAATCTTCACCATCATTGTCATCTGAATTATCATCACTTAGTCCTTCATTAGCAACATGGCAACATTTCTTACCTTTTTTGTTGTAGTCTCTGAATCTCCTAAATTTGTTCTGTCTTTTCTCCTTATCTCTACTGTCTTTCTTCTCTTGATTATCTTTCTCAGTGTATGTTAGTCTAATCTTGATCTTTTTCCTTAATATTACTTTTTCAGAGTCACCTTTTTATTTTGTGTATCTCAAGCTGCCTAAGCCCTCATGTTTAAAGTCCCAGTGAAATTTCTTCCCTATGTTGCGTCCTTCCTCGTTAAAGAGAGAAAAGTCTTTTGCTAACATATCTTTTCAGCAGGTTTGAACAGGCTTGAACACCTATGAACAACCTTGAACTTGTTCAAGGGCATTCAAGGATGTTCAAGCTAGTTCATTTTCTTTATAAAGCAGAAGCGGATGATTAGCATTTTCGCTAAAGGAAGGTGTTTTGTGATCATCAGATTACAGAACTGTGGCTAGTCTAGGGTGGAAGATTATCGGTTGAATGTTTTGACCCTCGGTATCAAAGTGTTGGCGGGATATTAAGGAACGGGCTTGAATGAAGGTGAGCACATACAAACATCATTGAACTTGTTCAAGAGTGTTCAAGAGTGTTCAAGAGTGTTCAAGGATCTTTAAAAATGACAAGTGGCATAAAACAAGGATAGCCACCATCTTTTCAGGCATGGGTCCCACTCTAGTAAAACTTTTAATGAAAAATTCTTTTCGGCGGCAGCTAAATCATGTCTAAGCTGTCAAATTAATGAGGAGTTTGTGTGACATAAAAGTTTGCACAAAGTGGCAGTAAATGATCGCATGTGGGAATGGTCACTTCTCTTTTCGAGACATTATTGTCTTAATTATGGGTAATTAATTACTCATTCTAGATGTTTCCCTTAAAAGCCCTCCTTGGCATTCATTTTTGAATTACTATTATTCTCTCTATGCGCAAAGAACGGAGTTAAGGGTTTTTTGGAGCTCCAATTGCAGAATTTCCTCAGAGATTAAGGTAAGTCAGGCTATCATCCTTCCAGTGTTTAAATTTAAAAGCTGGTGAATTTTGTGGGGGTTTCTATAGCAATTTGCAGTCTATTCTTCCAAAATGAAGTCGGCATTTCATTTCTTTGGGAATGTGTCTAGTTTAGTCTATGAAAATTCTATCATAACAGACACAGACCTACAAGATTATGATATTGAAGGGATAGCTGATAGGCTTACTGCATGCGTGGAAGAAAATGTCCCTTCTATGGAAATTTTGAGTAGCGGGTTATGTATAGCTGCATGTTTCCCTCCTATCATGGTTTGCCAGGAGCTTGTTCATGAATGTATTAGACATTATGATCAGCAAACTGAGTCAATTCTTAACAGGAATGGCGAAGTGTTGATGGTTGTAAATAGAGGAATTGTTGCCTCAACTTTTCAAATCCAAGAATGGACTTTCTCAGCTTTTTCTCCCACCCAATCTCTAGTTAAATTCAAACCCAACACTGATGAGAATTGTACTTCCATGGCTAAGTATTGGTTAATAAATGCCCAAAGAGGAGGTTCTCGGTTGCCCAAGAAATTAAACAAAAATCACATGCACCCACATATTAGTGATATCATGGTAATGCTACACAGAGTTAGGGGGTCCTCTGAAGCTTATTTGTTTGCAGATTGGTTATTCTATTATGTAGAAATTATTTTAGAGGGCAAGCATAAGTTGGATTGGGCTGACTTAGTTGCAGAATCTATGAGGGAACAGTTGAATAGTGCCAAGCATACTGGCTGTAACTTTTATATGTCCTCTTATCTCATGTATTGTCTAGCATGTAGTAGGATATGGAGTGGCATGATTCATGAGCCTTGGGTTGATGGCATGTGTGTGTTTGAATATTTCTCTATGCTTCGTAAAGATAGTGTAATTCAAAATTATAGAAGAGTTCATGATACTTTTATGGGGAAACTTTGCTTTGAAATGTCTGGAGATTCAGCCAAGAGGATGAGCTTAGAATCTCAACACTTTGTGAATAGGTTTGGGAGTTATTACATCCAATTCCCTAAGTTCTCTTATCTAAGGATTGGCAGTTTTGAAGACGCCCCTGCCAAATTGCCTCAATATGCATTTGACTATTTTATCTTTGCTAAAATCTGTAGATAGCTTGCTGTCGTGCTAAATCGTTTCCTTCCTGGAGATCGAGGTGAAAAACTATTTCCATTGCAGATAGGGAAGTTTTCATGTCTAACCTTTGAAGATGCTATAAGTATTGGAAGTGACCTAGGTCATTTTGATTTCAAGTACTAGTCTCACATGTTCCCAGTTCCCCATTTAGAGGATTTCTGGGAAGACTGTGTAAACGAATCTCAAGTAATGACTAGAAGCCACAACAGAATCTGTATCTCTCAAATTCTATCAATGAGAATACAATTCAGCATAGAGGGAGTGACAAATGATGGCTTTGATTTGATTGAACCTAATTTCAAATGACCTCTCGATACTGAAGGAGTAGATGTTGATTGGTCAAAGGAGGAAGATGATGACATTCAAAACAGAACATAGCATGTTCACAAGTTAACTGAGAAGTGGCTACAAGTGAAGAAAGGGCAGTTTAGTCCTAAAGAGACTGGAAATAAGTCTTCCATTTCATTTTCTTCCCCCTTTGTTTCTAACACACCTAAAACATCTGATAATGCAGGTTCATCTGGTAAGTAGCAGAAGAAAGAACCTAAACAGAAGTCTATTGCGGAACTTTCATCTATGGTTTCTCCTCAGCGTATCACCAGGTCACACTCCTGATCCAAAAAGAAGGCAAAGATGACTCAAGAACAGATGGAGACGGTAAATCTGGAAGATGATAAATTTGAAGACTTGAATTATTAGATTGGTGATGAAGACCAGATTGGGAAAGATCTTTTTGATCTTGAAGACGTAACCTTGGATCTGATGGATACTCCTATTAAGTTCGGTCCCCAACCGACAGTGACCAATGACATGCACAAATGGTTGACTTCCTCGATCAATAAAAAATAGAGTCTAATTCCTATATCCATACTAGTGCAGGATATTGTGAGTAAGTACGCTTAGAGAAACCCCAAAGGAAAGAAGGTAAAAAGCACAGCGCGCATGTTTGCTGATGCTAAGACTAGAAAATGGATGGCCAAAGTAGCTACTTATAGGCCCAAGGAAGAGAAACCAGATGTGGCAGTTGAGGACTTTGAAGTTACCAAAATCGAATTGGGAACGATGGATAGAGCCGGGAAAAACTACTTGTTCAAAGAAATAGCCCAGCAAATGCTGATTACATCGGTGCAGGATAGCAAAGAAAAGAAAGAATTGAAACAGACCATTGATTCACTTTCTTAGTTTATTAACGCATTTTTCAACTTTGATGCTACCTCATTGTTTCAGTCCTCTCAAGTGTTTGACCCCAATTCTGAAGAAAATAAGAATCTACTGAATGAAGTTCAAAGGGGATGAACTCTAGTTTCTTCAGTGGATGAGTGGATGGCTCAGGTACTAAAAAATTGGCAAACACTATATCAAAGATTCCCATTCGGTCCTTCATAACACCGAGACAGCTATAGAGAAATTACAGGCTCAGTGACAGGTATGGAGCACAGATGAAGAAAAGTGGGTGTCGACGATGACCAAGTTCATGGATATTGAAAGGCATGGCTTTGGTAAATTCTATGTAGAAAAGTCACTGAAAGGTGTCGAGGAGTCCTACTTCTTCATACTCAGAAAAAACATCAGCTGGCGTATTGCCCTAATAATAGGTGCTATTTTAGAGAATAAAGAGTATGAAGCTGAAGCAAAGCAAATCCAAAAGGCTACCCTTACAGAGTTGAAAGTGATTAATTTCACTTATACCTACCCCTCTGTCTTCGGTGAACAAGAACTAAAAGGTGCCTTAGATGCTTTTGAATCAGCTATTAAAACCATCAGAGACAAGATTCAGCCTAAGGCCTCTGATTTGACCCAAATAGCAAGGATTGAATCCATGCTTTATTTGTGTGTTGATCAGTTATCTAATGTTATTCATAGGGTGAAAAAGATGAGTTGGAATAAAGACACCTCCATGGCCCGGATAGTGAACTCTAAGATCCCACACCTGTCGCTTGCCAAGGAGTTAGTTCAAGCGTACAAAGAATGGAAAATGACCCAATCAGTTACCGATGAAGAAGGGAGCCCAGCGATGAGCGAGGATCATGCCTTGGATAAAGAACCTAATTCTACCATCTAGTTTCCTGTTTTTACTTTATTGCTATGCTAAATTTCAATTACGTGTGTCCTCTGACTGATGGATTTGTTACTTAACTGTTTCACCAAGAGGCCGTGTTTTTTGGGAGGCCTCTCGGTGCTCTTCTGCTATTTATTCTAGCTGCTAAAACTTTGAAAGGGTTCGGAAAAAATTTGATAGATAGATAGTTTTTGATAATTGGAATTTAGAAGGTGATTGCTGGAAACTAAATTGATTTTTAGATAATTACCTATGTAGTAATTTTTAAAGTATATGACAGAAAAATCAATGAATCTGTGTTGTTTATGATTTTGAGCAAAGTGTCCTATGCTGGCATGTAGTTGATCTATTTTATATCTTAGTTAGTTGTTTCATGGTATCTAAATCTTGAGTTTGATCTATTATCATATATCTGCAATCAAAGTTTTTTTGTTTTTCATGAAATGTTATTGTGGAAGTGACTGTGTTTCCTTCTTATTCATTACCTGGTTACATGTATTTCTCTAATTGTTTCAAAACATATCATCAAAGAATGATATTGTTGCCTTTATAAGCTTTATGGTTAAAAGCTAACTGATTAAAGTATTTTCTCATTTGATTGAATATCATTTAAGGGAGTTGTACCTGTATAAAATTCAGAGGGAAGTGATTATAAAGTACACATACCAAACTATTAAGAATAGTTTATCTTTTAAGGGTGATAGAGGAAACTTAAAAGATTATTTATAAAAAGACAAATCTGTTCCCTAACAGATTTTTGGTGACTCTACTATGGAGCACTTACAATGTAGACCCGTGTTTAATGTTCTATTTTATAAATAAGTTATGGTCCTACCAGCTGTGATAATACCCAATTTGGAGGAGCAACCTCCTGTTATCCAACCGGATCTTAATTTCCAAAACACTCAAGAAGATATCATTTCTGATTTGAACACTGTTGCTTGGAGTTTAAAGACCAATATCAACAAGTTCTCCTAGTTTTAGAAGAAGAGGAAGATATAGGAGAGTGGTTAAGAGGACTCCCAGTCGCCTAGGAGGTGCAAGTTGTTGACAGAATCACTCAAAGGTAAGAAATTAGAATAATTCTGGATTCGCGACCTTACACCAGGTCCCAGAGGAAGGAGGGTATTTTTGATACTTTCTTTGAAAGCTTGAAAAATATTCATTTTTCCTCCCCTTCCATCTTAAGACCCAAAGCAAAAATTAGACCTCCTTCTCCTCCTAAGGCCACCTCCAATTCTTCTTCGTCCTCTAGTGTCTGGCAAGCTTTAACTTTGTCTGGTATTCAAGCACCACCTCTAGTTACAATCTTTCCAACCATAGTTATGGCTCAGCCATGGGGTGCAGCCATTGGTCCTTTGAATTTGGGAGCTCATCATCCTCTCCCTAAAGATATTAAAGAAGTCTTACTGAAATTCTCGTGAGATGGCAAAGTTTTGGTCGATGAACACTTGAATGCATTCAATGTAGCTACTGCCATTCTAGAAGTACAACATGAAGACGTAGTAGTAAGACTCTTCGCTCAATCTTTCTTAGAAGGAGCCATAGAATGGTTTGGCCGCTTGCCATCAGGATCCATCACAAGTTGGTGAACCATGAAAACACCATTCGAAGGGCATTTTAAAGGAGCTGATGATGAACATTCTTTGCTAGCACAATTAACACAAATGAAGAAAGAGATTCATGAGCCCATGAGAGATTATGTGGCAAGATACAACAAAGTTATTCATAGAATCCCTATTGCCAAAAGACCAACCCCCGAAAACCAGCAGTGTTTCTTTGTAAATTCTATGCCCCCGGACATAGGATTCCACTTGAGAAGGGGTAGACCAGCCAATTTAGCTGTTGCCCAAGAACAGGCTACTGAGTTAGAAGATGATCTTATTACAGCTGGGAAATGGAGAAAAGATGTTCAGAATCCTCATTCTCAACCTTCTACTTCAACTCCTATAGATCCAGTAGTTCAAAGATTATTGAATGACGTAATCGCCTTGAAAAGGCAATTACCTAAGCAGGGATCTTCATTCCCTTCTCCTTATCAAGATATCAGCCAAAAACAACCTAATCAATGGCAGAATAAAACTCCTCTGTTGCCTCCAAATCAACCAAGATTGTCCATAGAAGCTTCACCAAAAGAAGCTATTATGTGTTCCTTCCATCTAACAATAGATCATGATGGTAATTCTTGTCCTGATATGCAAAGACATGTACAAATGGAGGCTACTAAAGATGTCTTAGGGGAATGTACTATAGAAGAGATCCCTCAAGATAGACCTGGTGACTCTGGTTCATACTTTTTAGAATATGAATCTGATTCAGAAAGAGGAGATATTTTGGTTACCCTTGGGGATCATGCTTGTGCTATGCTTACTCGAAATCAAAAGTCTTCAAACAATAGTCTAGCTAATCCCATCTATAAGACTCGAGATCCTGTAAGTACTGCTTCTTCTTCTTATCCTTTGACCCCTGATGTTAAGGTTGTGCGAAAAGACTCCAACTTGTCTTCTTTTGATAGTGTAGAATTTTGCAAGTCTTCTGCTATTCAAATTTCTCCCGTAGAATACCTGAAGTTAAATCCGAAAGAATTAGACAAACTAGTCAAATACGTGAAAAGTGACATTGTAGACCCATCACAATCTAGCCAATGTGTTGTTGACCCAATTGATCAACCACTTGATTCCCCTACAGTTATTTCACCATTTTTCATGAACCAGAGCGACACTACCATTACTCCTACTCCTGAAGTGAGATGTGAATTTGATGAAAATAGGAAGCCTGATCCATTTTATATTTCCCTGCTCCTAAATGGCCTCAAATTGAGCAACTACATTATAGACTCAGGGGCCTCTGAAAATGTTATGCCCTTGTCCATAGCCAAGGCTTTAGTTTTAACCATGACCAAAACCTTTAGGAGGTGTTATTCAATGGATGGAAAACAAGTACCCTTAATTGGTCAAGTTAAAGATGCTCAAGCTATTTTAGCAGCCTATCCTAATAAAAGGGTCAAGATGACTATTTTAGTAGCAGATATACCTACAAGTTACAGTATTCTCTTGAGTAGAACTTTCTGCAGAGACATGGGCGGGGAAATAAAGATGGATTGGTCAGAAGTCATCATCCCAATTGGGAAGAAAAAGGTCAAACTAGAACCTGAAGCCAAGAACAAATACACTGTAATTCCATCTGATGATCCTAAAGCACAAATTTTATTTGAAGACTATGAATTTGGTAATTACGTGATTTTCTCAGATGAAACCCCTCCCCTTTGTGAACATCCTGGTGGAAATGAACAAATTTGGTTGATGGAATTTGATGGTAGTTGTGCTACCGCAGGTTCAGGGGCTGGTGTAGTCTTCAAAGGGCCCGATGATCAGTATATTCTTTTTTCCTACAAATTGGATTTTAAAAATACCAATAATACCGTTGAATATGAAGCTCTTTTGTTGGGGTTGCGAGAAGCTAAAACATTGGGAGTAAAAGCACTTGTTGTAAAAGGTGATGCTGAGCTTATCGTCAAACAAGTAAAAGGCCATTTTTTAGTAAAGAATGAGCGTTTGAGACATTACAAAAATTTGGTATGGGACGAAATAGATTCTTTTGAAGCCTTCTCTATAGAATCTATTCCCAGAGTTCTCAATACAAGGGCTGATTCCCTAGCTGTATCAGCATCTCTACTTCTTCCTCACCTAGATTTCAAAACAGGAACATATAGGGTTGAGATGATATACAGACCAGCTATCCCAGATAACATTGAACACCTACAAGTTTTTGAAGATGATGCCAGGATAAAGGATTTTATGGCATGTGTAGAAGATTTCTCCTCTACGTACTTTGAAGGAATGAATGAAGACAGTGAAGGGATAAACCCTGAATCCTTACAAGAAGAAGAAGTTGTCCAATTGAAAAGCAACAAAATTCCCAAGGGTTTGGTGTCCTTAGAGAACTTTTTTTCTCGAAAGGATGATAGTTTTGTTCCAAGAAAAAATTCTCAATCAGATGTGCAAAAGGAATATGACAAGGTGAACATTGGCACCATGGTTGAACCCAAGTGGATTTCTATAGGTAAAACGCTATCTGCCCAAGAAAAGAAAAACCTTCAAATCCTGTTGATAGCCTACACTGATGTTTTCGCTTGGGATTATAGTGATCTTAAAGATTTTCAGAAAGGGGAATTTAGTCACCACATCCCTCTCAAGCCTGAATAAAATCCTTTTAGGCAAAAGCTTCATAGTTACAATCCCAAAGTTTCAGAAGTGATATTAAAAGAGGTTGACAAGATGTTAAAAGCTAGAATCATCTACCCTATCCACCATTCAACCTGGATTGCCAATATTGTCCCTGTCAGAAAAAAGAATGGTGAAATAAGGATCTGTGTAGACTTTAGGAATTTAAATCAAGGCAGTCTCAAAGATAATTATGCACTGCCCAAAATGGAACATGTATTGCAGGAAGTTGCAGGGTCAGAAATGATGTCTCTACTTGATGGGTTTTCTGGATATAACCAAGTAAGTGTAGCTAATGATGATAAATAGAATGTAAGGAAACTCAGGTGCGGAAACAGCTTCCTACGCTAATCTCTATAGGAAAGTATTATGCAAATTCTTTTAAATCCTTACAACTGAATAGATTCGTTAACTACTTTAACAAAGATATTGCAA
>MU227867.1:0-37405 GCA_018584345.1 Thuja plicata | reverse complement strand
CCATGATCTCCTTACACACTATTCAAGATGCCGACACATCAACATTATTTGCAAGAAATACATTTTACAAAACAAATAATAAGAATAGGAATTATCCAAGGTTGAGACACCTTATTCCTAACATAGAAGACTTCTTTTACTACACCGTGGGGAACTTTTGCTTACAATAGAATGCCCTTTGGCTTGATCAATGTGGGGGCAACTTTTCAAAGGGCGATGGATTCCTCTTTTGCTGATCTAAAAAATAGAATCATAGTAATTTACCTTGATGATTTAACGTTGTATTCCAAAAGGAGGAAACATCATGTCTGAGACCTTGAATCAGTTCTGCAGAGATGTAGAGATCATGGCATTTCACTCAATCCTAAAAAATCAGTTTTTGGTGTGACCGAAGGAAAATTATTGGGACATATTGTATCCAAAGAGGGAATCAGAATTGATCCTGAAAGAGTTAAGGATATTCAACAGATCGGTCTACCTTCAACAAGAACAGGGGTCAAATCTTTCTTCAGCCAGATTAACTTTTTGAGGGCTTTTGTCCCAGATTTTTCTGAGTTGACAAGGCACATAGTGGGGATGATGAGTGAAAAATACCCTTTTAAGTGGACAGAAGAAGGTAGAAAGGCTTTTTGAGAAATTAAGATAGCTGTGGCCAATGCCCCATCTCTAGTTTACCCAGATTACAAAAAAGGTTTCATCATTTATTGTTACACCTCTGATCACACTCTGTCTGGAATTCTAACTCAGAAAGATGTTTCAAGAAATGAAGCCCCCATTGCTTTCATGAGTACACCTTTAAAGAAGCATGAACTAAAGTATACCCCAATTGAAAAACAAGCCTTCGCTGTGGTGAAATCAATTAAGAAGTTCAAATTTTACATCCTTCACTCACATTTTGTAGTGTTTGTCCTTGATCCAGCGGTGAAAGCATTACTCACCCAACAAGAAATAGCGATGAATAAAAGAGCAACATGGGTGACAAAGATTCAAGAATATGATTTGATAATCAAACCCACTAAACTGGTTAGAGGTAGGCGTTTGTGTAAATTTATTACAGAAAATGTTAGTCATCCTGAAAATCCAAAATCTGAAATATCTCAAGTATTATTGGTTAGTTTAACAGATCCTTGGTTCTGCGACATTACCTATTTCTTGACATATGGAGAATTTCCACAAAGGCTGTCACCTAAAGAAAGATGAACTCTAAGGCTGAAAGTGGCTAAGTATGTAATATGGCAAGGTGTGCTTTATAAAAGGGGTCTTGATGGTACATTTCTAAGATGTGTGGATAAAAGCCAGCAATTAAAGTTGCTCAAAACCTTTCATGAAGAGGGCTGTGGAGGTCATTTCTCATCTACAGTAACGGCATTCAAAATCCTTTGAATTTGTTTTTATTGGCCGGGTATGTTCAGAGATGCCTATACATTCGTTAGGAATTTCAAAAAATGTCAATTATTTTCTGGAAGGCCTCAATTAGTTGCTTTGCCTTTAAGACCAGCTGTGGTGAGTGAACCATTCAAGCAATGGGGTATTGATTTTATAGGCCCTGTCAGTCCTTAGTCAAGTGTAGGGCATATTTATATCCTAACAGTGACTGACTACTTCACTAAGTGGGTCAAGGTGATTCCAACCAAAAAGGCTAACTCTCAGGTAGTTTGTGAATTCTTAAAAGATAACATTTATGTGCGGTTAGGTGTACCCCAAAAGATTGTGGCAGACAATGCCACTTATTTCTCATCACAGGAGCTTTCTCTTTTCTGTTTTGATCACAATATTTCTCTGGCTCACTCGTCCGATTACTTTCCCCAAGGAAATGGACAGGCCGAGTTAAGTAATAAAAACTTGATAATGATCATGAAAAAGCTGGTAGATGATAGTGGCAAAAATTGGCATAAGAAGCTTTTTGAAGCCTTTTGGGATGATAGGATTACACCTAAAATAGAAATCAGTATGGCACCCTTTGAGTTCGTGTATGGAATTGGGGCACAAGTGTCAGTTCCTCTGGAACTCTCCGCAGCAAAGATACAGATGGCCATTGAAGATCAAACCTTCAAAGACTCTTTGGAGAAGAGAATTATGTACTTGCATAAATTAGAAGAAGAAAGAGAAGCTCTGGTAGATAGGATTACTGAGCATCAAGCTAGAGTGAAGAACATTTTTGATAGGAGAGTGAGGCCCAGAATTTTTCTGAAAGGAGATGAAGTTCTGTTGTGGGACAAAAGAAAAGCTCTTAAAGGTGCCCACAGTAAGTTTGAGTCACTGTGGAAAGGCCCCTTTATTATCATTGAAGAGTTGGGAATGAATTCTTTCAGGTTGGCTTATCCAGATGGAATGATCTTACCATTTTCCTATAATGGGCAAGATCTTAAATTACTGAAGCTCTAGTCTCTGTCTTTGCGTTCTGCTGTATATATTAGGTTAGGTTTGCTTCCGTTTGGTGTGTTTCCTCTTTCTTGTGAGTTTCTTGAGTCCTTTTTGCAGCAATTTGTGAAGCCAGAGTAGTTGAGTTCTCTAGATTTTGGGAAAAGCCAGTCCCCAGTCAGAGTCGGTGTTAGTCCAATCTTGATCTTTGTCCTTAATATTACTTTTCTAGAGTCGCCTTGTTATTTTGTGTATCTCAAGCTGCCTAAGCCCTCATGTTTAAAGTCCTAGCGAAAGTTCTTCCCTATGTTTCGTCCTTCCTCGTTAAAGGGAGAAAAGTCTTTTGCTAACATATCTTTTGAACAAGTGTGAACAGGTATGAATAGGCTTGAACACCTATGAACAACCTTGAACTTGTTCAAGGGCATTCAAGGATGTTCAAGCTAGTTCATTTTCTTTATAAAGAAGAAGCGGATGGTTAGTTTTTTTGCTAAAGGAAGGTGTTTTGTGATCATCAGATTATGGAACTATGGCCAGTCTAGGTTGGAAGATTATCGGTTGAATGTTTTGACCCTCGGTATCAAAGTGTTGGCGGGATATTAAGGAACAGGCTTGAATAAAGGTGAACACATATGAACATCATTGAACTTGTTCAAGATTTTTCAAGAGTGTTCTAGAGTGTTCAAGGATCTTTAAAAATGACAGGTGGCATAAAACAAGGACAGCCAGTGTCTTTTTAGGCATGGGTCCCACTCGGGTGAAACTTTTAATGAAGAGGTCTTTTTGGCGGTGGCTAAATCATGTCTGAGCTGTCAAATTAATGAGGATTTTGTGCGACATAAAAGTTTGCGCAAAGTGGCAGTAAATGATCGCATGTGGGAATGGTCACTTCTCTTTTTGAGACATTACTATCTTAATTATGGGTAATTAATTACTCATTATAGATGTTTCCCTTAAAATCCCTCCTTGGCATTCATTTTTTAATTACTGTTATTCTCTCTATGTGCAAATAACGGAGTTAAGGGTTTTTCGAAGCTAGTGAATTTTGCGGTGGTTTCTGTAGCAATTTGCAGTTTGTTCTTGCAAAATGAAGTTAGCATTTCATTTGTTTGGGATTGTGTCTAGTTTAGTCTGTGAAAATTCTATCGTAACAGACACGGGCCTAGAAGGTTATGATAATGAAGGGATAGTTGATAGGCTTACTGCATGCGTGGAAGAAAATGTCCCTTCTATGGAAATTTTGAGTAGCGGGTTATGTATAGCTGCATGTTTCCCTCCTACCGTGGTTTTCCTAGAGCTTGTTCATGAATGTATTAGACATTATGATCAGTGAACTGAGTCAATTCTTAATAGGAATGGTGAAGTGTTGATGGCCGTAAATAGAGGAATTGTTGCCTCGGCTTTTCAAATCCAAGAATGGACTTTCTCGGCTTTTTCTCCCGCCCAATCTCTAGTTAAATTCAAACCCAACGTTGATGCAAACCGTACTTCCATGGCTAAGTATTGGTTAATAAATTCCCAAAGAGGAGGTTCTCAATTGCCCAAGAAATTAAACAAAAATCACATGCACCCGCATATTAGTGATATCATGGTAAAGCTACACAGAGTTAGGGGGTCCCCTGAAGCTTCTTTGTTTGCAGATTGGTTATTTTGTTATATAGAAATTATTTTAGAGGGAAAGCATAAGTTGGATTGGGCTGAGTTAGTTGCAGAATCCATGAGGGAACAGTTGAATAGTGCCAAGCATACTGGCTGTAACTTTTATATGTCCTCTTATCTCATGTATTTTCTAGCATGTAGTAGGATATGGAGTGGCATGATTCATGAGCCTTGGATTGATGGCATCTGTGTGTTTGAATATTTCTCTATGCTTCATAAAGATAGTGTAATTCAAAATTACAGAAGAGTTCATGATACTTTTATGGGAAAACTTTTCTTTGAAATGTCTGGAGATTCAGCCAAGAGGATGAGCTCAAAAGCTCAACATTTTGTGACTAGGTTTGGGAGTTATTACATCCAATTCCCTAAGTTCTCTTATCTAAGGATTGGCAGTTTTGAAGATGCCCCTACCAAATTGCCTTGATATGCATTTGACTATTTTATCTTCGCTGAAATCTATAGACAGCTTGTTGTCGTGCTAAAGCATTTCCTTCCTGGAGACTAAGGTGAAAAACTATTTCCATTGCAGCTAGGGAAGTTTTCATGTCTAACCTTTGAAGATGCTATAAGTATCGGAAGTGACCTAGGTCATTTTGATTTCAAGTACTATATAGAAAAAACAAGCTTTGATAATAAGAATTTTGCTAGCGGTAGCCTGGGCTTAAGGTCTCACATGTTCCCAGTTCCCCATTTAGAGGATTTATGGGAAGGTTGTGTAAACCAATCTCAAGTCATGACCAGAAGCCACAACAGACTTTGTATCTCCCAAATTCTGTCAATGAGAATACAATTCAGCATAGAGGGAGTGACGGATGATGGCTCTGATTTGATTGAACCTGATTTCAAAAGACCTCTTGATACTGAAGAAGTAGATGTTGATTGGTTAAAGGAGGAAGATGATGACATTCCAAATAGAACATAGCATGTTCTCAAGTTAACTGAGAAGTGGCTACAAGTGAAGAAAGGGCAATCCAATGCTAAAAAGACTGGAAATAAGTCTTCCATTTCATTTTCTTCCCCCTTTGTTTCTAACACACCTAAAACATCTGATAATGCAGGTTCATCTGGAAAGCAGCAGAAGAAAGAACCTAAAAAGAAGTCTGTTGTGAAACTTTCATCTGTGGTTTCTCCTCAGTGTATCACCAGGTCATGCTCCAGATCCCAAAAGAAGGCAAAGATGACTCAAGAACAGACGAAGATGGTAAATCTGGAAGATGATAAATTTGAAGACTTGAATTATCAGATTGGTGATGAAGACCAGATTTGGAAAGATCTTTTTGATCTTGAAGACGTAACCTTGGATCTGATGGATACTCCTGTTAAGGTCGGTCCCCAACCGACAGTGACCAATGACACAACCAAATGGCTGACTTCCTCAGTCAATAAAAAATAGATTCTGATTCCTATATCCATACCAGTGCAGGATATTGTGAGTAAGTACAATCAGAAAACCCCCAAAGCCAAGAAGGTAAAAAGCACAGCACGCATGTTTGCTGATGCTAAGACTGGAAAATGGATGGCCAAAGTAGCTACTTATAGGCCCAAGGAAGAGAAACTAGATGTGACATTTGAGGACTTTAAAGTTACCAAAATTGAGTTGGGAATGATGGACAGAGCCAAGAGAAACCACTTGTTCAAAGAAACAGCCCAGCAAATGCTGATTACATCGATGCAGGATAGCAAAGAAAAGAAAGAATTGAAACAGACCATTATTTCACTTTCTTAGTTTATTAACGCATTTTTCAACTTTGATGCTACCCTATTGTCTCAGTCTTCTCAAGTGTTTGACCCCAATTCTGAAGAAAATAAGAATCTACTGAATCAAGTTCAAAGGGGACGAACTCTAGTTTCTTCAGTGGATGAGTGGGTGGCTTAGGTACTAAAAAATGGCAAACAGTATATCAAAGATTCCCATTTGGTCCTTCATAACACCGAGACAGCTATAGAGGAATTGCATGCTCAGCGACAGGTATGGAGCATGGATGAAGAAAAGTGGGTGTCAGCGATGACCAAGTTCATGGAGATTGAAAGGCATGGCTTTGGTAAATTCTGTGCAGAAAAGTCACTGAAAGGTGCCGACGATGCCTACTTCTTCATACTCAGAAAAAACATCAGCTGGCGTACTGCCCTGATAAGAGGTGCTATTTTAGAGAATAAAGAGTATGAAGCTGAAGCAAAGAAAATCCAAAAGGCTACCCTTACAGAGTTGAAAGTGATTAATTTCACTTATACCTACCCCTCTGTCTTCAGTGAACAAGAACTAAAAGGTGCCTTAGATGCTTTTGAATCAGCTATTAAAACCATCAGAGACAAGATTCAGCCTAAGGCCTCTGATTTGACCCAGATAGAAAGGATTGAATAGATGCTTTATTTGTGTGTTGATCAGTTATCTAATGTTACTGATAGGGTGAAAAAGCTGAGTTGGAATAAAGATGCCTCCATGGCCCGGATAGTGAACTCTAAGATCCTGCACCTATCACTTGCCAAGGAGTTAGTTCAAGTGTACAAAGAATGGAAATTGACCCAATCGGTTACCGATGAAGAAGGGATCCCAGTGACAAGTGAGGATCATGCCTTGGTTAAAGAACTTGATTCTGCCATCTAGTTTCCTATTTTTACTTTATTTTTATGCTAAATTTCAAGGACACGTGTCCTCTGACTGATGGATTTGTTACTTAACTGTTTCACCGAGAGGCTATTTTTTTGGGGAGGCCTCTTGGTTCTCTTCTGCTATTTATTCTGGCTCCTAAAACTTTGAAAGGGTTTGGAAAAACTTTGATAGATAGATAGTTTTCGATAATTGGAATTCAGAAGGTGATTGTTGGGAAGTGAATTGATTTTTAGATAATTACCTGTGTAGTAATTTTTGAAGTATATGACAGAAAAATCAATGAATCTATGTTGTTTATGATTTTGAGCAAAGTGCCCTGTGCTGGCATATAGTTGATCTGTTTTATATCTTAGTCAGTTGTTCATGGTATCTAAATCTCAAGTTTGATCTATTATCAATTATCTGCAGTCAAAGTTGTTTTTTTTTTCATGAAATGTTATTGTGGAAGTGACTGTGTTTCCTTCTTATTCATTACCTGATTACATGTATTTCTCTATTTGTTTCAAAACATATCATCAAAGAATGATATTGTTGCCTTTATAAGCTTTCTGGTTAAAAGCTAACTAATTAAAGTATTTTCTCATTTGATTGAATGTCATTTAAGGGAGTTGTACCTATATAAAATTCAGAGGGAAATGATTATAAATTACACTTACCCAACTGTTAAGAATATTTTGTCTTTTAAGGGTGATAGAGGAAACTTAAAAGATTATTTATAAAAAGACAAATCTATTCACTAACAGTGTAGTTACCTACAATATGACCAATCTTGTTATAGTTAAAAATTTTCAAGGGTAACTTACCTCTGTATCTTCCTTTACCTCTTTGTAGCATTCTAGCCAACAAAGCTTCAAATTATCTCTCATTTTGTTCATTTGCAACATATAATTCTTCCAAACCACTCTGAAAGCTCTAAAATCTCTCACTAGCACTACTCATATACCCCTGACTAGGTCTAGAGTCCTTAGAAATTCCAATCTTCAAAGATGACTTAAATCCAGACTTAATCTTAGACGTAGTAGGTAGACTATTATCAAAATCATTAATCTTGAATGCAAGCAGCTTACCAATAGTAGCATCAAGTGAAACATTCATTAGAGGAATGGATCTCAACTCTTGTATAGTAGATACTCAAATAACATAACTCGGTAGTAGGGTTCTCAACCATTTTTATTTTTACATCTTCTTCTATTATGGCTCCGCTAGATCCTTTGATGGAATTAACAATCTCCTTAAGTCCAGTGTTGTATTGTATTATGTTTTCTCCGTCTTTCATTCTTATTAAATCAAATTTACCTCTCATAATTTCTTCTTTTTCCTTCTGAACATGTTGACCTCAACCATAGGTCAAAATAAGCTTATCCCACATTTGTTTCAAAGTAGTACATCCATCAAGTTCATCACATTCATGGTCTATAAGTGTAGAAGCAATCTTAATCATGATGTGTGTGTGTTCTTGCTTCTTTCTTTTCTCACTAGATGTCAAAGGTGCAGTTGTAGGTGCAACATATTCATTACTAAGAAAATTAAGTCCATATTCTCCTATACCTGACACATGCAATCTCATTCTTCTTTTCCATGTATAAAAATGTTCCCTATTCAAATTTGGTGCTTCCATCTTATACATATTTAGATCTTGACTCGAGTCCTTTTAAACTTAACACTTCAAAGAACCAGAGCTCTGATACAACTTGTTGGTCCACTGAGATGGGGGTGACTCAAACAAAATCAAACTCAAATAATTAAACTTAGCTCACTGATTCACTCGGTAGAACTGAATATAGTAATGAACAAATCACCAAATTAATTAATAACCTAAACAACCATACATCTCATAACATGCAATTCAATCATTCAAACTCAGTTAACACTAGATTTAACAAGGAAACCCAATATGATAAAAACCTTCATGGGAATTGTGACCCATACTAAATATGTACGCTTTTGAAGTATGCTCGGTTAAGAAATTATGCTATTAAAGATTATAAACATTTTCTAGATGTGACTGTATTAAGGGATTTACCTTAGATCTATTAAGATATTAATCTTATTAAGAGTGGCCTTATTAGAGGTCTTTAAACACTCTTATGGAATGTCACCTACTTTTAGGATTTACAAATAGCATTGTTTAATCCACTCGGTTAAGAAATTTTTCTTTGTTAAAAATGCTAATAAGAAACAATAAAAATTTGATCTATCAATATAGAAACTACCTTTTCTTGGGTTAGATCCTTTATGCTCACATGAATATTGGCATCACATACTCCATTTTTCACTTCTCTAGACTGTAGATTATGCTCTTTCTGCCTCTCTATTTTGTTCACCTTCTTCTGATTCTTAATTCAAGTTGCCAGCATCTCTTCTCTGTTTAGTTCTCATCTTTTATATAGACAAAAAATTTCATCTTAATATCCCTTCTTACATTTTCCATCATTTCTAGTCAGTTGTTCGATCATATTCTTCACAAATCTCAGCCCATTAAACTGTTTAACTTTTACCTCATAACTTGAATTTTTTCTTAGAACTCTAATAATCAAGTTTAACCTCCTAATATTTTCCTTATATCTTCTATCTTACATCTTCTAATGAACTTCCTTTAATTCTTATCAATGTCCAAATCATCATAGGTTTGTATTAAATTCAATCTTATTATCATTTTCAATCAATATCTTGTACTTGGTAACTTGCTTTGGAACTCAGTAACTAACTTTGTTCACTACTTTGTGACTAACTCATTCTCAGTGCTCAGTTACTGAAATTGACTAACACAACTCTATACCAACTGGCTCTATCTTGCTTGGTAGATTAACTCTTTTCAGTCATAACTTAACTCTTTGTAATCTCTGACTTAATCAATCAAATGTACCGACTTGATAACATCAAATATACAATAGAAAACAACTATATCAACATTACTTCATCATTTTTTGATCTAAATTTTTCACCCATTTAACTTCTCCTTCTTATGATATGGTAACTTATTAAAAATTAATAATCAATTGCTTGACATCGATGACAAAATAACAACTGATCTAACTATTTCTACAAACATGTATACCTATTATCACTCGGTATTCATAATCTCCACTAGCTGATTAACACTATGTTCAATAAAGATTAAATCAAACATATGCAAAATGAGTTGCAATATGATTTGAGCAGGCAAGTAGAACTAAATAAAGTGATTAATAATTTATACCTCAGGGTGACCGAACAGAATGAAGAGATCCAGGAGCTAAAAGGGAACAACCAAGCTCAGGATCTTGTAGTCTATTACAATGCCCAAGGTTTTCCTTCTAATGACCAACATGTTAAGCCCCAGGAGGATATATAATAAATAATATCTTCTAGGATAAAGTGAGATCTCCCACAGTATATAGTTACTACTCTGGAGCAAATTCTATATTTCTGAGTCAAGCTTGTAATCGGAAAATGAAATGATGTTTATGAGGCTTATTGTTTTCTGATTGAGGTGTCTAATGCATTCATAAAGAATAAACCACTTTTGCAAGATCTGAATAGTATATGGAAGCCTTCTTCCTATGAGCTGACATGTATATGTGATGTGACTCATATAGATCCTGATGCCCCTACTAAGATCAAGGATACAAAAGAAGTTATTGGTTATGTGATTGAATAATTAGATTACATTACATAGGAGGAAGGTAAGATTGAGCAGAGGTTGTCATCATTTATTACTATCAAGCATTGGACAATTCTTGAGTTTTTGGACAAAGAGGGATGTGACAAGGGCTACAAAGAATGAAACATTGAATATCAAAATATGGTCCCTAAAATTATTGAACAATTGAAGGAGGATAGAAATTTTTTAGTGGATAAGTTCAGCATATTCCTCGATAGGGTTCTTTTCCTTGAGGAGCAATTTTCCAAGTTCTTGATTGAGGCTCGAGTTATCATAGGCAAGAGTTGGAAGCATCACCTCCATGGTTTTCTGGACATTCTGTACTTTCAATGGCCTTCACTTACCTAGGTTTCAGAATGAGTTAAGGAGTATCTAAAACCAATCACAAGAGCTCCAAAAGGTATAAAGAGGATATATGGAAAAGAAGATTCTCTCATAGATTGATCCACATGAAAGTGGAAGTTACTTGTTTTATTTTATTTTTTTGGGTATTTTATTGTAACCTTTCATCTTCTTTTGGTTGATTAGGATTAGAATTAGTTTTGAAAAGACATGGTATGCAACTGGTTGGAAGCTTGTCGCTTCCCATTTTGGAGGAAAACCACAACAGTTCATTTTAAAGTAGTCTCACCTGAAAGAAGAAGAACTCTTTATTATACTTACTCTTTTTTATATCAATAATATATACCATGTTTCTTGTCAAATTAGGATATTGTATGTTTTGTGAATTCATTCTCTTTGTTATAATCATTTCAAGTATTGATTATCACTTTTAAAACTTGTGTGATTGGATTTCAACTCTGTGATATTGATCTAAAGAATAGAAAACAATTTCAAAGTGATGTAATGTTGCTTTCTATCTAATTGGTTTATTTATTAGGATTAAACATAATCAGACATATTAATGTTATAAATTAAGTTTACTCACATTGGTAGGATTGGGTGATTGATGATATTTTTCACCCTGCAGAGTATTGTCTATCAGAGAAGTACGTGAAAGTTTTAGCAAGATTGACTTTGTGTCTAATTGGATAAGGGACTAATCTTAATATATTGAAGGGAGTAAAGAATATCTAAAACTAATATGTCATTTTATTTTACCTTTTTTTAAGTAGAGTTATATCTAAGGAATAATTAAATAGGATTAATTCAATAAGAGTAGTAAGGAGTTCTTGTTCTTACATTCTAAGTATTTCCACCTTGGAATCAAGGATTATCAAAGAACTTTGGGTTCAAATATAATATAAAAGCTCTAATTTGGGAGGAGATTAGAGAAGGGGTTTACCCACCGAGGTTCTACAGAGCCTAAAGTGTAGAGGATTACAATCACACCTTTGTTGAATTCTTATAGTTGGCCAAATCATTTGGAGAGTTCAAAGATAAAGCTTGGCATCCTTTTAGTGCTATCCAGTCTATTGATTTGAGAACCAACACTTCTCAAACAAAGATTTTAAAATTTATCATTGGGGGCCACCTATAAAATCTATGCCTTATTATGTCCACCCAAATTTCATAATGTAAGCCTCCACCCATATCTTTTTTTTTTATTATTGATAGTTTTGGTCTTGACAATAAGTTCATGACTGTTTGTCAATAAAATTAGTATTTGATAGTAGGAAAAGTTAATAGGATCACCATGATACATTATTTCTTTTTCCTTATATAGGTATCATTATTGAATATGATGTGTTGACATTAAGGGTTAATGTTAGTATTGTAAGTGAATAAAATATATTCTACATACTTTTTGAGCGAGTCAAATAAATAGAATAAAGGAGTTATATAAAGTTAAAAATGAAAAATCCAATTAGTCATTAAAGAAGATTGTTTTCATATTGTATGAAATATGAAAAATAGACATTTAGTTAGTCAATTATATCCAATGACAAATTTATTAGATTTCATGTACCTCTTCACTTCAAATATTTGGAGTCCTATGCATTTAAATTTACATTCATAAGCAATTTGAATGGTTTAATTGCCTTGATTTATGCTTTTAGCTACATGAAAATGTACAAATAAAATTTAACAATGTTAGGCCTCCACCCATATTTACTTTTTCCATTGAAAATAATATTGTTGACCATTAGTTCATGGTATTTTATCAATATATCAATATAATATAGTAAAACTATTTTATGGTATCAATATGCATTATTTATTTTTCATACTATTGGTGTGGTTATTGAAGATGATGCATTAGCATTTAAGAGGTAATGTTTTTTATACAATACGTAGGGATTTTGAAAGGGCCCTGATCCATTGTACAAGGAGAAAGATTAAGTGTTAAGCCCAACAAAACAACAACTATAAAAGAAAAACAATAACACAACTCAACATAACAACACTAGACAATATATAATGCAAAAAAAAACAAGAGTCAACCTCAAGTCAGGATGACTTAAAAAAGTGGTCTGAAGCCATTTGATTAAGAACAATGAAAGGGTACTTATCCTGAAATCACATTTTATTGAGACAAGAAGGAAGCATGATTTTCTAACACATCCATCATTGGGACTCAAATGATGATCAATCCTTGAATAGTCCATCAGAGGACTCCCTTTATTAGAATCATAACTTTGAGTCTCTTAAAAATAGGGGGATTTTACTCTTGATTTATCTCCTTCATTTTCAAAACATAGGGTTGTTTCTTAATTTTTAAGAAAGAATTATAGCCATGACCCAATGAATTACATGTCTGACAACTAAATGGGGATTCCATGTCTGACAACTAAATGGGGATTCTTCAAGCTCAACATGATGCACCAATTCCCAAATCTAGAAGAGCTAATGTTAGTATTACAAGGGATTAAAATATCTTGTACATAAATCTGAGTGATTCATATACATTGAATTAATGTGTTATGTAATTTTTTTATTAAGGTTCATACATGTTTTTAAGGGAACCAAACACCTATTTACAAAATGTTTCTCACACCTACACATTAGGAACTACGCGGACAAACATCAACAAAAGGGAGACAAAAAATAGAGTAGAAACTAACAAAAAAATAGACTCTGTTAAATTTTTCAAAGCCTTAGTGGCTTAAACCTCAAGCTGGGTAGTGTCCACATCATCTTTTTGAGATCCTGTAGGTCTTGGGTGAAGTGGGCCAAGGCTCTTTTGATATTTACTTGCATTCTAGTTCATGACCTCTTGTTGTCATTCGAAATCACCTACTTGCTTTTACCTCATGCTTCCACATTGAAAAATTGGACCTAGCTTGGATGAATTTTATCATAATTTCTAAACAACATCCTAATTTTCTCTACAATAACTTTATTGACCTTCTTGCTAAAATAAATCAGATGTGAAGAGATTATCATTGATGCTTTTAAATTTCGTTTCCAAGACCATAATTCTGTCCTTGTAGCCCGTCTTCGTTGGTTCTACATATTTAATGACTTTTGTCAAAGGGATGATAAGATTCTTTCTCTCATTCTCATCCCATGCCACTTCTTTTTGTAGCTTATTTTCCAACTAACGGTGAATGAGTAATGAGCTATGTAGATTTAAAAATGATAAATTATAATATTATTTTTAGATACTAAATTTGGAAGAAAGAGTTTTGTTTTTAAATTTACTAATGAAAGTAAAGAGTTATAGAGTATTGATATTGATAAATTAAACTCTTTGTTTGTTTAACTAAGTACCTAGTAAACATTTTAACATGATAACTTGCTAGCACATTGGATCAATGAAAGCACAAGCCCGTGATTCCACTAGCAACACCAGAACTTAACCAACACACTAAGTGATGAACCATAATAAATTATACTATTATTTCTGTATATCAAATTCAATTTAATGATGAAATATAAAATTTGGAGATGTGAAACACCATTTCTTATTCATAGTAATTAATTTTAACTTTTGTTGGCTTTTAACATATAATGTATATTAGATATGATATTTGAAGTATTTTTAAAAATTATTAGTGTTGAGGTTTATAAATACCATCCCAACTTAGGCATTTGGGCTTAATAGTTTTCTATCCTAACAATGGAAACCTTTTCTATTTGTGGGTGGAATCTGATTAAGGAGTCTCTAGATTTTAGGCCAGTTCCTATTTGATATGGAATATCACCTCCTGATTGAAAACTTTATGGGAAAAGGGAAAAAGAAACTTTGAAATTGAAAGTGAAAGTGAGGTGATACACCAAAATGAAATTAGACTTTGTTTGGAAACTAATACAGTAACTCTAACTCATTTACCAAAGTTTGACGCCCTGAATCTCTGATCAAAATATAGGTTAAAGACCTGGCTACTAGGGTATAGACCAAAAATAGCTTAATCTGTCAACAAACATACATATTCTTCATGAGGTCTGAATTTTGTTCATATAGAGGAGGAATAATAAACATTCACTTCTCCTAGCTACCAAAATGAAAAAACACTTATGAAAAAAGATGAAAACAAGATTTGAAATCAAAACTCAAATGTTTATGGAGAAATAGATCATCTACTTTATTATCCTCCAAAAATTTGACAAATAAGTTACAAACAAGATCTCTAAGGCATCAAGGAACAATGTGCTCACTTTCAGCCTTCTCTCAAAAATCTGCAACCCCACAAAATGAAGCAAAAGCTCAGCTATATAGCCCTTGAAGCCAATTTTCAAAAATCACTCCTCCCTCCAAAATAGAAAGTTACTAATCCTAAGGCTAAATGAGTGCCCCAAATTAAGCCCTAAAAATAGCCCCCAAAGTTGGTGCATAAAACATTTACATCTTTTTACATGTTTTACCAACTTATTACAAAACATATTACAAAACCCATCCAAATTTTACCTAAAAGAAAAAACCCCAATCATATGTCATAAAACCCTAACTCCATAGTCTAAAAACCTAACACCATAGTCAAAAACCCTAACCCATAGGCTAAGACGACACCATAGTCAAGTTGACTCTAACTCCATATGCAAAGCCTGATCCACAGTCAAGCTAACTCCAACCTAAGTCGATCACAACTCATGACTGACATGACAATACCCACTGAGAAATATCCCACTGTCTTTGTGGCACCTTTGGGTACTTTCGTGGAACTGTAAACTGATAGGGTATTAAATTTTATTGTCAGTGGACTTGAAATTTTTTTGGAAACACACTGCATAATGTTTTTTGCATCTCATTTTCATTTGGGAGATAATATTTAGGGTTTTTGTTTGTGCCAGCATGCTTGGTTGGATCTTGAGGTTTGATGCCATGATCAATGGTGTTGTATCTACAACTAGATCTTGCTAAGAAGCTAAGGCTTATTGTTGTGAACTTGGGCTCTTTGTGTAACTAGGAGTCTCAAAACAATGTATACCATTAAACATGGCGTTCTTTGTGGATGTTTTGAATGCTTTCTGGTTTTTTGGGTCACTTTGCTTGAATCTGGATGATGGAGAGCTTGGGCTCTGTGTATACTGTGAGTCTTTAATGTGGCTTTCACTATATGGTGACACATGGTGCCTATTTGTGGATTCTTCATTGAAACTCACTGGAGTTTCAACACACTGGTTTGATCTTGAGTGATATCTTTGGTTTGAAATATCGGGTTCTTTATGTTGAAGAAAGAGTCTTGGCCGCAACTTTCACTATGTTGTAACTTGAAGAGCTCAGGCTCTTGGTGTAACCTTTGTAGCTTTAAGCCATGACACATGGCACCTTCTCTGCATCCAAAACTTGGCTTCTCCATTCTTTTGAATTGTTCTTCACCCGCAACACATGGCACTCTGCATACATTTTGGACTCCTCCATGCTCCATATGTGTAACACTAGATAAGTAACTCTTGACTCATTGCGTTATTTGTATCTTTACTTGAAATGAATGTGTTAATGTAGTCAACAACTGTGAAATTTTGCATACTAGTTAAGATCTCCGGTTTAACTAACTCTATCTTTCTGGGTTTTTAAAAGTTTACATCTTTTGGTAGAAAATCTAGGTTTTGATTTACTTATCTGTATGTTGAGCTTGTGTCATTTTACTTGGAGTTATTCCATGTAGCTTTAATTTGTAGTACAAAACCCCATGTTTACTTTGAGTCACTCTTTGTTGGTTGAATGGCGATAAATCTAGAATACCCATATGGCCATTCTTGCATATCTGGATGTAAACTTAAAATGCATGCAAGTTGTCGATGTTTTGGTTGAGAGATGAACTCTATATATAAACTGTCGGCCTCATGAATGTCTTTTTTGAAAACACGACCATAATTTCTTAAACATAAAACACTCTTTACTGTTGAGGCAGAACTCCATATCATCTATCTGAGAAACATATATGTTTGATCTATAAAAAATGTAACTTGTGTTTGATAGTTGCTTGTCTGAACATATTTTAAATATGTAGTTTCTATGCAAGAAATAGTGTATATTTACACTGTTATACAATTTTATATGAATCATCACCCATGGGGTTCGAGCACGGGCTCGTGAAACCCATGGGAAATATTCATAACATGAAACTCATATCAAACATCTACATCTCCTTTCACTACAACTGCTCGACTGTATCCCCTGCAAGCACTGAACTTTCAATTTTATTCAAACATGAATAATAAAAGCATGTTAGTTGATGGATGCATATATCACTGTCATTTCTACACACCACAATAAGATTTTTTTCTTAATACCCTGCATAGAACATCACTTCTAACTCACATCAAGCACATGGATACTATACTTGTTCCACTCTTATGAATATATGCATAAAATGTAACTCATGTTTGACAATATATGCACATTCTCTTTTCATTATTTTCAGAAATAGATGTCACTGTATTATTTTCATTATCTCATCCAGAGGCATCATGTATCCAAACAACATTGATATGATACATTTGTTTAATGTCAAAAGTTTATGCATATGTTTCTCATCTTGAGACAATGCAGTTGGTTATTTTCTATAAATGCACATTTTATAACATAATTTAAACACACTGTTACTCCAACTCTTGCACATTGTATTTCATGTGTAACTCATATGAATATTATTGACACTATTATATATCTTCATTTTTTGCAAACCAGACTATTATGTAAACATAAATAGGAACATTTGGATTACATGAGACTGATGATAACATGATTAATTGTTAAGCATGCATTTTCCATAATTGACTCCAATTCACATGTCTTTTCTTCATTTGCATACTTACAGTAACAACATTACTTTCAATTCATCTTGCATGATGATAGTAAACATTTCACCTCCATTTCTGTATATCTATTCTCAGGACCCTTCAATGCCTATGTGTCCCCTGCAGCATCATTGTATCATCCTTCATGCATTGGATGAACTTTAACCTCTTGTGATGCATCTACATAAACTGTAACCTCTTGTGATGCACACAACTTTCTTGTATGTAATGTCTTATGTGAAGTTTGAGAACGAGTTTGTGACACTCACTACATTTCTTTTGTTATCTGCATTTAGTTACTTGTTCACCTATTGCACACACATCACCAATCAACCTATTAGGTTAGTAAAAAAAGTGAGCCAATTAATGTTTGAGTGTGAGTGTCATATGAGATGACACTCTTTCATGGTTGTTGGTTGGTTGGTTTGTGTTTGTTAAACTAACATACTGATGTCTTTTTGAAAAAAATTTCTCAGATAGAAACACTAAGTCCCTTTCATTCAGATATCTGGATTTGAAAATAAGAACAACATACATTAGAATGATCATTAATAGTAAAAGGTTTCATGTTTATAAAAAAACAAGTCCCTTTAATACTATCTTTCACTTAGTGTGGATGCACATTTCCTTATTACATTGAATTTACCAGATAGATATGCAGCATTGAAAGAATTGATTCTAGTTGTACGTTGTTTGTGTTTCATGCATTTCCTAGATCAAGTTGGATCTAACACCATTTTCTCTCTCATGATGCAGGTGAAAAATCCTAAAGACTTAGTGAAGATGAAGACCTAGACCTGACAGACAACCAGCCGACAACAAACATACAATAAGACAGTGCATGGGACCCCTAATCCATACTTCTATCATGCTTTTTATTATGCAAATTTACTCTTTGATTGACATGAAATATGAAATATGAAAGGACACTTGTATACTAGATTCAGTTTGAATGCACAATGTAATGATTAGTTATAAATTTGAAATTTTAAAATGTGATCAATACTTAGAGTACAATAATGAAATCTAATAATGAATTAAATAATGAAATGTTAATCAACAATACCTGAAAGATAGTGTTAGTTGGACCCTTAAAATGCAATCTTTTCCTATTTGTGTTTATGCTTCTGTATGTTGTAATTCTGGGTAACATTTTTGGCGACTTTTGCTGGATATCTTCCTGGTAGACATGACCTACAGATCTTATCCTTGGGCAATAGGTTAGAAAACCAGAAACCATGAATGCAACCATTATTTTAATGAAAATGAATCTAATCTAGATGATCATGCAACCTAAAGACCTAGTGCTTGGACAACACATATTGAAAAGGAAACTAGACTAAACCTAACCCACAAAGAAAATCTTGAGGTGTATTCCATTAACTGGAATCTGAAGAACTTCTCCATCAACTGTAGACATCTGGAAATCATTATTCTCTTTGCAAGCTATAATAACAAAAGGGCCTGACCAAAAATTATCAAATTTATCATGCTGACCTAGTTTTCTCTTCAGCACATCCCACTTGAGTACTAAATCACCTTCCTTGAAGACTCTGGGTGTAGCCCTTCTATCAAAATACCTTTTATTTTTCTCTTTTCTTAAGTTCATATTTTTAATGCTTTTCTTCTTTCTTCATCAAGCTGTAGCATTTTAGTATATCTCAGCTTAAGAGGATCTTCCTCTTCAAACATTATCATTTGACCAGCTAGCTGTAAAGTGGGAAAATCAGTAGAAATTGGCAATCTTGCCTCCTTACCATAAACCAAAACATAGGGTGAATTCCCAATAATATTTTTTGGTGTGATTCTATCCAGCCATAAGGCTACCTTCAGTTTAGAGTGTCAATCTCTCTTATTTTCCTGCAAAGTCTTTTTGATGATCCTAATTAGGTTTTTATTAGTAGACTATGCAAGACCATTACCTTGAGGACAATAGTTAGAATAAGTATACAGATAAATGCCATTTTTAACAACCCACTCTGTTATAGTTGAACCAACAAACGCTAAAGAATTATCTAAAATTATTGATTGAGGAACACCAAACCTGGTTACAATATCATCATAGAACTTCAACACAGCAGATCCTGTAGATTCCTTCAATGCAATGGCCTCAGTCCATCTGGTAAGGTAGTCTATAGCACTCAAAATCCATTTATGACTAGCACTAGAATTAGGATTTATTGGACCTATAAATTCCACTCCCCATTTATTAAATGGATGATCCACAATTATTGGCTTTAATGGAAATGCTGCCAACTTTTTCTTTCTTGCATACAAAGCACACTTTTGACATTTTATTGCCCAAGAATGAGCATCTTTGAATAAATCTGGCCAGTAATAGCCAACTCTTAGAATTTTATAGGTTGTAGTTTTAAGACTGGAATGCCCTCCATAGTATCCATCATGAAACTAAGATAAAATATTGTTTTCATCAACATAGTCTATGCACTTGAGAAGCATACCAAAAAAATCTTTCCTATAAAGAATATCATTAATTAGAACATAAGGAATAGATTGTAACCGGAAGTACCTTCTTTTGGCTTTATCAATATTTATTGGACATTGACCAGTTTGTAGAAATCTGTTCATATCTGATAACCAGGATGTTGAATCCTTGATTAACACATAATTACTTTAGAGTAAGGAAGCCTCTTCAATGGCTTCAACCTTATCTTCTTCTTTTTCCATCTGAGCACACAAACCTTTTCCTCTAACCATCTTGGTTCCATGAATTTGCACATCATATTCCATAACTCTTGTTATCCATCCTTCTCTCTTTTCATTGACATCTTTGTTCAATAAGAACTCTTTAATGCTAGGATGTGCAACCATCAGATGTATTTTATTCCTAGAAACTAAATGCTTAAACTTTTTCAAGGATTTAATAACAGCTAGCACGTGTTTCTCAACAAAACTGTACCTTTTTCTCATAATCATCTATACCTTTGCTGAAAAATGAAACCGATTGCTCCTGTATATCCTCATTCTTTTGTACCATCATTTCTGAAACATTATCAAAACCACCATAAGCATATAAATTAAAATCCTTAGAGAAATAAAAATTAATTAAAGTAGTCTGGCTGATGACAAAGCCTGCTTAATTTGTTGAAAACTTCTCTTTCCCTCATTAGTCTAGCTGAAAGGTACATCTTTCTTCAGCATAGTAGTCAAAGGTTTTAATAAGTTTGCAATATTATGGATAAAGTGTCTAAAAAAATTTATCCTCCCATTAAAACTCTGCAATCCTTTCTTATGTTTTGGCAATGACAGTTCCAGAATCGTATGAATCCTTTTAGGATGAATAGTTGTACATTCTTTAGACACTTGGTATCCTAAAAGTTTACCTTCATGAACTGCAAAAAAAAAATACTTTTTTGGGTTAAGAGAGATTCCAAACTCTCTGCGTCTTTGTAACAATTGTCTCAGATGATCTATGTGTTGGTTTGCAACCTTGCTGTAAATTGTGACATCATCTAAGTATACTAGAAAAAACTTATACATTAAATTTCTGAAAGGCATGTCCATTGCTTTCTAGAATGTAGCTCCTCCATTTGATAATCCAAATGGCATTCTTCTGTAAGACATTGTACCCCATTTAGTTGTAAAGGTTGTTTTAAATTGGTCTGATTCTTTGACTAAAATATATTTATAACTAGAATACCCATCTAGGAGTGAAAATCTCTCTCAACCTGAGACGTATTGTAAAATTTGTTCCATAGAAGGAAGAGGGTGTCTATCTTTAAAAGATTCCCAGTTAGGGTCTCTAAAGTCTACACAAATTCTTATCTCTCCATTATTTTTCCTTACTAGTACTAAATTGGAAACCTAGGATGTGTGTTTGATAGAAAATATGATACCACCATCTAGGATTTTATTCATCTATTTCAACATTAGGGGCTCTAACTTGGGGTTAATAGGCCTTTTCCTTTGTCTGATTGGCCTAGCCTTTGGCTCTAGTTATATGGTATGATGAGTTAATTGAGGATCAAATCCTTTCAAAATAGCATAATCCCATGCAAACACATCATTATATTCTTTGAAAAAATCAACAAGAAATTCCTTTTCTTCAGGAGAATTAATTTTACCAACCTTCAAATACTTATCTTTGAATAGCTCCACCTCTTCATAGTGATTTTCCTTGATCAACAAGCTGGTTTTATTCCTTCTAAATTGATCATCAGATTTAAAAGCTGACTCTAGGCTAACCAATCCCTTTGGAAGCTTATTAGTCTTTAGGTGAATGATTTGATCTTCCATTTGCTGACCGAGTTTGTCATTTTTAGAAGCTGGAAAATCTTCTGTTTCAGTCATAAAACTTAAAATATGTTCATCAATGTTAAAAACCTGCCAATTGATATCATTATCTAGGATAGATGGCCTCACAACAATTTTGACATGTGACTGATATGAGATCTATCCTTTATTTTAAGTAATTGAAACATGTGCACCAATACCAACCAACCTATTAACATGCTGATTTTTCCTTCTAGGTATAGAAATGAGGTCAAATGCATCAAAATCATCAAGAATATTAGATACTCTGGATTTATAGAACTTCAAAAGATAATTTTTAACAACATTGATACCTCTCACCTATTTTACTATTAACTCATTGTCCCCAAATTCCCTCAAGAATTTGATTCTTCTTTTCCTTGCCCACTCTAAACCTTGAATCTGACTTTCATATTCAGCCACATTGTTAGAACATGGAAAAGATAATTTGTATGCAACATAAAATTTATCACCATTAGGTGAAACTAACATAACCCCTGCACCAACACCATCTTTATTCCTAGATCCATCAAAATATAAGTCCCATAGCTGGTTAGATAAATCAGATTCAGAATGTTGATCTTTTATCAGATTAGGAAAAACTGCATCAGATTCCAAAATCACATAGTTACCAAAACCAATATCAAACATATCATCATTTTGATCATTTGTATTTTCCCATTCATCCAAAACAATATCAGGATACTCCTTAGTTTGTGTGTTATAAGCTAAATAATCATTAATCTCATCTGAATTCATAATCACACAACTTGCATTAATAGGGCTAGTATTATAAGGCTCTAGGTGATCCTTGGCCACTAATTCTAATTTTATGGTTACCTTAGTACCATATCTAGTTCTAAAATACAGGTGAGACAAATCTGATTAGAAATATTCATCTATTTTGGTTGTAAATTCCCTTGACAGACACAAGGAAAAATAAGGTGGCAGGTCTATGACATAAATATCTTGAGGAGTTGAGAAATTTGGACATGAGTGTAAGGTCAAGCTTGCATTTGTAACAACCCCTAAGGTCTTGACTAAATTACCATCAAGCTGGATCACTCCATTCTCAAGAAGTTCATACTTTAAATCCAACAAGTCAGCTATATTCTTTGGCATGACAGTGTTGATTGCACCACTGACTACCATACAATTATGCACTAATTTGTTTCCAATGATCAAAGAAACATAAAAAGGAGGAGGCTTATTATTTTCAGGTTTCTTACCTTCCTTTTCTATTGTCTTTTGCACATTTCCTAACTTTTTATCAACAATCACTACTAATTGCTTCAAATCTACAGTCTTTTTACTCACTTGTGTTTCTGGTTGTTGCACTTTAGCAGGCTTCTTTTCTTCTTTAGTTGTTGTTTCCTAAACTTTAGAGGGCTCTGAATTAGCCATAACCACTCTAGGAGGCTACAGAACAGCTTGCTATGAACTTGTTGTCCCTTTAGACAACTCTTCCTTCAATAAATTAGCTTGCCCTAGAATGGCTAATGAATCCCACATAGAAATAGAAATATTCATCTTCTTCATATTATCAACAATATTATAGGGAACAAAAAATTGTACCTTTTGAGGTTATTTACCAGTGGTATGATACCCCTTCTTCTGATTTTATTGTTCTTTGTTTGCAAGAGTGGAGTAATCTTTTAGAATAGAAATTATAGTAATGAGTGGTGATTGAGTTATGGCAACAATCTTAGTAGCTGACTGATCTGATTCTAGAGCTCTCTTTTTGGATCTTGTGTTTGCTGATACAGGTGAATCATTACTCACACCACAAAAGTCTTCTTCTTTCCAATTCAGAAATGCAATGTCTGGAGCAGTTAGATCCGGTTGTTGTTGAGTCTCATCAATGGATGTAGTAGTTTGTGAATCAATCACACTTTGAACCATTAGGGCTTGATTAAGCACTCCATTAGTGCATTTAGACTGATTGTGGGATTTACCACATGGATAGCACCATTCATAATCAACAAGGTTTATTTTGGTTAGGAACAATATCCCTAATGATATTAAGAGGTGCGGGATTATAAGGTCTATAAGGCCTTTGGTTCCAATTTTTCCTATTGGCATTGCTATTTGCTTGGTATTGATGCTTTTTACCTTGGTAAATGGGTTGATTAGGCTACTGGGATGAAGAACTAACAAACTGGTTTTTAGTATGGGCTATTGGATTGCCTTAAGCTTGCTTCCTTTTAAGGTTTACCAAATCATTTCCAAAGGTTTGTAATAAGCTCTCAATCTTTTGCTAGCTTTCTTTTATGCTTTGTAACTCATTAGAAGGGGCAACAGGCATCATCTCTTCATTTTTATAAGATGGTAATGGAGCTAGAGGCGGGGTAATCAATGGCATATTGGATTGGATACTAGGAAAGAAAGGCATAGGTGGCCTAGGAGCTATCTTCCCTTCCTAAATAAGGCTATTCTCTTCCCTATTTGCAATATCAAAAGCTTGAGGTAAAGAATTTCCCCACATAGATTGGATCATAATTGAAATATCACTATTCAAGCTTTTAAGGAAGTACAAAAATGCATATTCAACAGAGGGTCTTACCGTGGTAGGAATCCTATTCCAAGTCTTTTGAAATCAGAGATTGAAATCACTCATCTCTTCTTGTGGAGCCCTTTTAATAGTAGTTATTTGTTCCACCAAAGAAAGATTGTCATATTTATCTTCAAAAAATTTAGACAATTCCTCACCTAGTGCATCCCATGTAGAAATTGATCCAACTCAGAGAGTTCGGAACCATTCAAATGCTTTTCCCTTCAATGATGTAGCCAATAGCCTCAAAGTTACATCCTCCTCCATGATATGATGCACATTGCAAATAGAATCAACATCTCTGATGTGCTCAATGGTTGTTGTTTGTCCTTCTCCCATGAAAGATGGCAATCCTTTCAAGGATGCAAATGGTATGTTGTTGTGATTTGCAATCCTCAAAGGGCTGCCTTGATCAAATGGAACAAAAGGCAGTTTTCTAGCCATCCTTGGTGCTGCAGCAGCAAAACTTGAAGATGATAGTTGTCCTTCTTCTACTGGTTGTTCAAGAACAACTAGGAATTGAAGTGATGGAGGACTTTCTGAAGATTCTTGATCTGAATCAGATAAATTAGTCTAGTAAGTGGGAGAAGCTAAAATATTTCTAGATCTTCTTTTCCTTGGTTTCTTGGCTTCCTACACCTTTCTATAGGTAGGAAGGAGAGATCTTTTGGGCCTCTAGGCTCTCTCTTCAAATTTATTCCTCTCCTGGTATGTGATAACGGCAAATATTCAAACTCTTTTCTGCTCCTTGTTTGGATTTTGTTCATGTATCACAAGGAGTCCCAAAGGGAATGCAAAAAATAGTTGAGGTTTAGAAATACCACCCCAACTCAGGCATTAGCGCTTAATAGTATTCTATCCTAACAATGGAAACCTTCTCAAGTGTGGGTGGACTCTGATTAAGGAGTCTCAGGATTCTAGGTTGGTTCCTATTTGATATGGAATATCACCTCATGATTGAAAAATTAATGGGTAAAAGGAAAAAGAAACTTTGAAACTAAAAGTGAAAGTGAGGTGATACACCAAATGAAATTAGACTTTGTTTGGAAACTAATACAGTAACCCTAACTCACATACCAAAGTTTGATACCTTGAATCTCTGATCAACATATAGGTTAAAGACCTGGCTACTAGGGTATAGACCACAAATAGCTTAATATATCAACAAACATACATATTCTTCATGAGGTCTGAATTTTGTTCACATAGAGGAGGAATAATAAATATTCACTTCTCCTAGCTACCAAAATGAATAAACACTTATGAAAAAGGATGAAAATAGGATTTGAAATCAAGACTCAAAAGTATATGGAGAAATAAATCATCTACTTTATTATCCTCCAAAAATCTGACAAATAAGTTACAAACAAGATCGCCAAGGCATCAAGGAACAATGTGCTCACTTTCAACCTTCTCTCAAAAATCTGCAACCCCACAAAATGAAGCAAAAGCTCAGCTATATAGCCCATGAACACATATTTTCAAAAATCACTCCTCCCTCCAAAATAGCAAGTTACTAATCCTAAGGGTTAATGAGTGCCCCAAATTAAGCCCTAAAACAAGCCCATAAAGTTGGTGCATAAAAGATTTACATCTTTTTACATGTTTTACCAACTTATTACAAAATATATTACAAAACCCATTCAAATTTTACGTAAATGCAAAAACCCCAATCATATGTCATAAAACCCCAACTCCATAGTCTAAAACCCCGACACCATAGTCAAAAACCCTAACCCATAGGCTAAGCTGACACCATAGACAAGTTAACTCTAACTCCACATGCAAAGCCAGATCCATAGTCAAGCTAACTCCAACCTAAGTCGATCACAGCTTATGACCAACATGAAAATAGCCATTGAGAAATATCCCACTATCTTCGTGGCACCTTGGGGTATTGTCGTGTCACTGCAAACTGACAGGGCATTCAATTTTATTTTCAGTGGACTTGAAAGTTTTTTGGAAAAACACTGCATAATGTTTTTTGCATCTCATTTGCATTTGGGAGATAATGTTTAGGGTTTTTCTTTGTGCTGGCATGCTTGGTTGGATCTGGAGGTTTGACACCATGATCAATGGAACTGTATCTACAACTAGATCTTGCTAAGAAGCTTAGTCTTCTTGCTATGAACTTGGGCTCTTTGTGTAACTAGGAGTCTCGAAACATTGTATACCATTAAACATGGCATTCTATGTGGATGTTTTGAATGCTTGCTGGTTTTTTGGGTTACTTTTCTCGAATCTGGATGATGGAGAGCTTGGGCTCTATGTAGAATGTGAGTCTTCACCATGGCTTTCACTGTATGGCGACACATGGTGCCTATTTTTGTATTCTTCTTTGAAACTCACTAGGTTTCAACACACTACTTTTATCTTGAGTGATATCTTTGGTTTGAAAGCTCAAGCTCTTTGTGTTGAAGGAGTTTTGGCTGCAACTTTCACTGGGTTGTAACTTGAATAGCTTGAGTTCTTAGTGTAACCTCTATAGCTTTAATCCATGACACATGGCACCTTCTCTACATCTGGAACTCGGATTTTCCATTCTTTTGAACTGGTCTTCACCCACAACACATGGCACTCTGCATACATTTTGGACTCATCCATGCTGGATATGTGTAACACCAGATAAGTAACTCTTGACTCATTACACTATCTGCAACTTTACTTGAAATAAATGCATTACTGTAGTAGTCAACTGTAAACTTTTGTATACTATTTAAGATCTCAGGTTTAACTAACTCCATCTTTCAAGGTTTTTTAAAGTTTACATCTTTTGGCAGAAAATATAGGTTTTGATTTACTTATCTGTATGTTGAACTTGTGTCATTTTACTTAGAGTTTTTCCATGTAGCTTTACTTTTTCGTATGAAACCCCATGTTTAATTTGAGTCACTCTCTGTTGGTTGAATGGTGACAAAATTGGAATACCCATATAGCCATTCTTGCATATCTAGATGTAAACTTAAAACACATGCAAGTTGTCGATGTTTTGGTTGAGAGATGAACTCTAGATATAAACTATTAGCCTCATGAATGGCTCTTCTAAAAATAGAAAACACTCTTTACTGTTGAGGCCAAACTCCATATCTTCTATCTATGAAACATATATGTTTCATCTATGAAAAATGTAACTTGTGTTTGACAGTTGCTTGTCTAAACATCTTTTAAATATGCAGTTTTTATGCAAGAAATAGTGTATAACAGTGTACAATTTTACATGAACCATCACCCATGGGGTTTGAGCATGGGCTCGTGACTCCCATGGGAAATATTCATGACATGAAACTAATATCAAACATGCACATCTCCTTTCAATGCAACTTCTCAACTATATCCCCTGCAAGCACTGAACTTTCTATTTTATTCGAACATGAATAATAACAGCATGTTAGTTGATGGATGCATATATCACTATCATTTCTACACACCAAAATAATATTATTTTCTTAATACCCTGCATAGAACATCACTTCTAACTCACATCAGGCACATGGATACTGTACTTTTTCTACTCTTATGGATATATGCATAGAATGTAACTCATGTTTGACAGTATATGCACATTCTCTTTTAATTGTTTTTAGAAGTAGATGTCACTATATTGTTTTCCTTATCTCATCCATAGGCATCATGTATCCAAACAACATTGATATGATACATTTGTTTAATGTCAATAGTTTATGCATATGTTTCTCATCTTGACACAATGTAGTTGGTTATTTTGTGTAAATGTACATTTTATAACAACATTTAAATACATTCTTACTCCAATTCTTGCACATTGTTTTTCATGTGTAGCTCATATGCAAATTATTAACGTTGTTATATATCTTCATTTTTTGCAAACCATACTATTATGTAAACATAAACAACAACATTTGGATAACATGAGACTGATGATAACATGATTGATTGTTAAGCATGCATTTTCCATAATTGACTCCAATTCACATATCTTTTTTGCATTTGCATACTTACAGTAACAAAATTAATTTCAATTCATCTTGCATGATGACATTAAACATTTCACCTCCATTTTTACATATCTATTCTTAGGTTCCTTCATTGGCTATGTATCCCTTGCAGCATCATTGCATCATCCTTCATGCATTGCATGAACTGTAACCTCTTGTGATGCACACTAATTTTTTGTATGTAATGTCTTATGTGAAGTTCGAGCATGGGATCATGAAACTCACTGCTTTTCTTTTATTATCTACATTTAGTTACTTGTTCACCTATTGTACATACATCACCAATCAACCTGTTAGGTTAGTAAACAAAATGAGCCAATTAATGTTTGTGTGTGAGTGTCATATGAGATGACTGTAATACCCTTTCGGATGACTATACGATTATTTTTAAATTGGACATTTTGGCATGAACTATATGATTTTAGTTGTTTACATTTTGATAGATCTAGATGATATTATGCTTAGTTAGATATTTTGATATATGTATTCATGATTAATGTCTTTATGAAAAGAATTATTATACGCAATAAGAAATGGAATTCTAACCTTTTCCACTTATGATGCTCTATTTTGACTAATGTATTTTCATGAATTTTCTATGATGTTTTACTTTTGGCATATATGTCAGATGTGTTTTCATGAATCAGGATGAAGTTGTAGTTACTGACTTAGCTGAGGTCCACACTATGTATCGATCCTGGTCATTGGTTTGCAATGTCTTATATGTGTATATATGTTTCTATGCACATGTATCTCTTTTTGGTGATGCAAGATTGAAGGTACCGAGTATAATCTCCACCTTGCTCCACAGGTCTGAGCGTGCTCTCTAAATCCTCGATCATTGTTGTGACAAAGATAACACCTGGTTCCGCAAGACTAAGCCTTACCTTGATCCCTGTTCCTGAGTTGGGTCTTTTTAGGATTTGTCTTTCATTTATGAATTGATGTCCATTTATAGATGCTTGGTATTTGATCATTTTGGATATTCGTTATATTCCCTAGGAGTAGGTGAATATTCTTTTATGGTTGAATTATTGGTGAGAAATAATTGGATGGTATGATGGAGTTATATACTTGGTTGTAAACCTTTTCTAAATGTATTTAGTAATGCGTGATTATGATAATAATATTTGCATGGTTATATGTAAACATAGGCATATGGGTGCACACATATAGATATGTCTATATATATATATATATATAATTCTATAAATATGCCTATATAATTGTTTTAATAAATGGGTGTGTGTATGTATTTATCCATTATGTGCCTTTTTGATTTTAAGAAAATAAATTAATTGTTATGCAAAATTATATTATCCCTTTAATAGAGAAAAGTAACTAATCAACACAAAAGCTAGAATAAATAATAGAAGTTACCTTAAGCATGAATTAAAACATAGAGTAACTAATGAAGTAATTTAACTAAAGCATTCTCGGGAAACTACCTACTCATTACATTATCTAAAAGACTATTATGTTCAAACTAATAACCAAAAGATAGTTATGGATGGTTGCATTGATTTAAAATTCCCGTGTAACCAATCCTACAACATATTTATGGAAATGAAATATAGAGAGTGAGTTAGGAAAAAAGACAGAAGAAATTATATTCAGAGAACTATATACATCTGAAAACTATTAGAAGGATTAGGGGAAATATTTGGAGAGTATCCAGTTGGTTAGAAGGATGGTGGAGCATAGGATTGGAAAGAATAGATTTGGATTCTGTCAAAGGTTTCTTTGTAGGACTCTAGGTAGGCTCTACCCAGAAAAGAGAATCTTGTTTATGAGATTGCTATGTTTTGATGTGATTGTTTACTGTCTTCTATAGTTGTGTGAACAATGGAATTCCTTTATGATTATTTGGATGTTTATGATATCTCGTATGAATTAAATATTGAAAGTATACCTTGTAATGAATTAATTTTATGAATTGTTGTGTATTTGACCATCTCTGTGTATTTCCACCTTAGAATGTATTTTCTTCCATATAGAATCTCTTTCTGTATATATTATGCAGACTTCCATCTTGGTTAGAACATTATCTTTTGGTGGTCACCTTTCTGAACCTTGCACTTATGGGCAGGAACTAAAAAAATTTACCAAGAGGATAGATGGGTTTGAGGGATGTTTTGGAAGGAGAATTGAGGATTCCCAACTGTGTATCTCTCTGATTCTTCCTTCTAGGCCTCCATCTTATCCAATTTTACCCAGAATTTCAAATTTGAAGGTTGTTGTCTGGAGTGTGCATAGGTTTTAACCACCTGCGCAGAATTGGGCACCGCCTGTGTAGGATGTGTGACCACCTGTGTAGAAAGAACCACCTGTGTAGGTTGTACCACCTACACAGATTAGGTCAGCACTTGTGCAGCTTAGGGTTCCACCTGCGCAGGACTCTTCCAGTTTGAGTTTTAGGGTTGCCAAAAGGGTATAGGGTTTGGTTTTGACCCGGGGTTGATCCTAGAGGTTGTTCATACTTGTAGAATACTTGATTTTCATATGATCTTATGTTTCTAATCCTTTGGATAACCATCATGAGTTTTGGATGTTTTGGGAACCCTAATTAGGGTTAGGGTTGTGTCATGTACCCAAGAAACCTTGTCTAACTTTCTTTATGTTCCATACGGATGTTATGAACCCTTGTACACCTATGATACTTATATTTATGTGCTTTGATGAGATTGATAGAGGTAGGGAACCTAGGAAGACTAGGTGAGTGGCTCATAGTCGATGGTCAGGGCCCTAAGTGGCTAACTAGGGTAGCCCACTATGGAGTTTTTTAATCTAGTGATAACAATAATAATTTATGGGAAGGGAATTACACATTAACTAAGATAAGCCTTGCCCATGCTAATAGTGCTAGAAAAGGCTATAGATGGGAGTGGGAGAAGCTACTATTGTGATAGCACAATTAGACAGCCTCGTCCCTATGAGAGATGTTCAGTTTTGCATGTGCCTACTTGGGGGTCGGGGCCTAGAGTGGCTGACTAGGGTAATCCATGGGGTGAGGGCTATGCAATGAAACTCACCTAGCATGGCTAAGAGTTCCTACTGGTGTGTTTCATGTCTTTGTATTATTTTTATGGTTTCAATTATGTTATGGGAAATGAACTACTCTCTCTTTAGAAATGGCCTAGTTATCACCTTCTTGCGTGGATCATGGTGTTTATCTCCTAGCACGGGGGAGTGGATCCTTTTTGGATATCCACGTGGTTGGGTGGTAAATTTTTTATCGAGGTATTGTTCATAGAGTTGTGGAAGGACCCTGCTTGTGCTTTCTCCAAATTTGTGAAAGACAAACACTTTGTTATTGTTAGCCATGTAATGGTATTTCATTAATGTAACCTCACAAGAGGAGATGAATGTAAATTAATATTTGATATATTCCATATTGATGTAATGGGATGGGTAGCTTTAGGAAAAGAGAAAAAGGGATAAATTACCTTTCAATGTAAAGAATGTATTTAATAAGAAAAGGAAGTGATCTATGTTTATGGAAAACATGTTAGAATAATGATAATGCATGGTTATAAAAGAGAGTAAAAGAATTTGCTATATTGATATCGTAAATGAAATGATTATTTATTTCTAAATGGCATGTAAAGGTTATTAGGAAAGCTCATTACTTTATGCATGCTTCCTTTAAAGTTTGAAAAGAAAATAATCTTGAATGTTAGAGGTTAAATTGATGTAGATGAACAAAGGTTCATAAGAATAAATATGTTAGTGACTGTGGTATAATGAAAGTTATGAAATCCTATGTCTTTCTTTAATAATAAAAGTTATGGTTAAGTTTTGTTTGTTGGGGAACCTAGGGAGAGTTTGTAATTGAGATTTGTAACTCTAGAACTTCAAATATAAAAAATTATATATGTTTACTACTCTATAATGACTCTTAACTGAGTAAACTTTTTAGTTTTCTTCTTGGTACCCTAGCGGGGCATGAAAACTTGGTATCAGAGCCCTTGGTTTCCACACTAGAACCCAGGGTATATCGGGTCATTAAGCTTAGTGTTTATACATTTTCACCCATCATTTAAAACCACAAACCCGAGATTGGGACTAGAACCTTTAGACTTATCTCTTTCTGTGTATTATATAGAATGCCTCTAGTTACCCATGGTAGAAGGGATGCCCAAAATAGTCCTCTAAGATCCCACTAGGAAGGGTCTCAAGAGGAAGAATAGTTTGAGGAAGAAGGAAGTTGGGAACAATATGATAGCCACATAGGGGATTTTTAGGGAGCTCATATGCATGAATTACTGCAAGAGATATTGCAAAGACTAGATGCAGGCCAGGATAGGGGCCATCAGGATGAGTCTAATGTCTATCACCACCACAAGAGGGAAAGGGAAAGGAGTCCTAGGTGAAGGAATCTGGAAATAGAGTAGGACGCTTTGCGAGCTTCTCACATGGGGGGTCTCCTTAGAGTAAACCCAGCCTTATTTAGGGGAGCATAGAGCGGTGCCGCCACTGAAACATGGTTAATTGATTTGGAAAGGTTATTTTCCATGAATCCATATCATAGTAACACCAAGGCTCGGGTTGCAGTTATTCACCTGAGTGACTTTGCCTCTTCTTGGTGGGAAACAAAGAAAGAAAAATTGCACATTGACATAGCCACCTTGTCTTGGGAACTGTTCCTAGAACTCTTTAAAGCTCAATTTCTATCTAACCATTAGAGATGTGAGAGGGAAGAAGAATTTCATAATTTAAAATAGTTAACCATGTCAGTTGATGATTACGAATGAGGCTTCTTTGAGCTCAAGAATTATTCAGGTTATAAGTATGATGAAGCCATGCTTATTCAGGGAAGAGTTTTGTTAGAAATACAGGGTGTTATTCTTGTGAACATGGTCATATCACACTAAACTGTCCTCATAAATCAACACCATCTTCTATTTATAAGCAGGCCACCTCATAAACTACCGTAGGGGATGCCGGTAGATCTCACAGGGTGTTTTTCGTGTTGGATCAGAAGCAAGTGGAACATCAGGGTTTGGTCATTGAAACTCCAGGTTTGTTAGGGGGTATTTCTAGCACTATTCTATTTGATTCAGGTGCCACCGACTCCTTCATTTCACCTTCTCTAGTTAAGCAATGCAAGCTGATGACAGTAAGGCAGGTAGATAAGTGGTAGGTTGAGCTAGCCCCTGGGGCAAGAATAGCCTCTAACTCTTGTGTCCAGAATTGTGAGTTAGCACTTGGACCTTTTTCTACCCTTGTAGACCTTCAAGTGATTCCCTTAGGCTCTTATGGGGTAGTCTTGGGGATGGACTAGTTAGAGGCTCACGAAGCCATTATAGATTGTAAAGAGAAAAGCATCTAGTGTGTTGATGATGTAGGACAAAAGAGGAAGATCGTTGGGGTTTAGTAACCCATATCCCTCTGCATGATATCTGCAATGCAACTCAAGGGGTGTATGCATAAAGGATGCCAATTATTTGTAGTCTCAATTAATTACTTGGAAGAAGGGGAAAGTATAAACATAACTCTTGATCACCCCTTACTTCAGGAATTTGTAGACATTTTTTCCAAAGAAATTCCTGGAATGCCTCCTAAAAGGGACATGGATTTCTGAATAGAGCTTGTGCCAGGAGTAGAACCAATCTCTAAAGCTCCATACCGCATGACCACACAGGAACCTGGGGAAATTTAGTTGTAGTTAGAAGAAATTTTGGGAAAGGGATTCATTAGACCCAGTGTTTCCCCATGGAGTGCTCCAGTAATGTTCATCAAGAAGAAAGATGGGACTCTCCGATTGTGCATTGATTACCAATAGCTTAATAAAGTCACCATTAAGAATCGATATCCTTTTCCTCACATTGAAGACCTATTTGATCAAATGAAACAGGAAAAATTATTTTCAAAGATTGATCTTAAATTGGGCTATCACCAACTGAGAATTCACGAGGCTGATATTTACCATACAACTTTTCGTACAAGGTATGGTCACTATGAGTTCATGGTAGAACCATTTGGGCTAAGTAATGCTCCCTCTATTTTTATGAGCTTGATGAACAAGGTGTTCATAACCTATTTGGACAAATTTTTCATAGTATTCTTGGATGACATCTTAGTGTTCTCGAAAACAATGGAGACACATGAAGATCACCTTCGCCAAGTGTTGCAATGTTTAAGGGAAAACCAACTTTATGCTAATCCAAAAAAATGTGAGTTTTTCCAGACAGAGGTTAAATATCTGGGTCATGTCATCCCACGGAGTGGCATTGCAGTTGACCCAACAAAGATTCAAGCTATAGTAGAATGGCCAACTCTGAATAATGTCTCTGAGGTCCGCAGCTTTATGGGTCTGCCAAGGTATTATCAGAATTTTGTTAAGGGATTTTCCCATATACCTTACCCTATCACTTCCTTATAGAGAAAAGGGAAGAAATTTATGTGGTCAGAGAAGTGTGAGGCTTCCTTCCAATGTTTGAAAGAGAAGTTGACCAGTGCACCCATCCTAACAGTTTTGGAACCCTCGAGAAATTTTGTGGTTTGTACTGATGCTTCTCTAGAAGGGATTGGGGCAGTCCTTATGCAAGAAGGACAAGTTATTGCTTATGAGTCTCAAAAGCTAAAGGACCATGAACTTAATTACCCCACCCATGACCTGGAATTGGCAGCAGTGGTTCATACCTTAGTGAAATGGAGACACTTCTTGTTAGGGCGCAATTTTGAACTCCATACTGATCACCGTAGTCTTGAATATATTTTAACTCAACCTAACCTCAATGCTAGACAACGCAAATGGATAGAATTCTTATGTGAATATGATTTTGAGGTTAAGTATATCTAAGGGAAAACAAATGTTGTGGCCAATGCTCTGAGTTGGCACAAGCATACATTGACAATAATTTCCCTCAGCACGGATTTGGGAAACTGAATCTAGCTAGCCCTCATTACAGACTCCTGGTATAAGGAGGTTAAGGAAGAACTAGAATATGGAAGACCCCTAGAGGAGTGCTTCATAAGACATTCATTAGATCCCAATGGGATATTATGACATCAGGGTCAAATCTATGTGCCTTTATCAGGTGACCTTCGCATAGTTATCTTAGCAAAAAGCCATAGAGCACCCTATTCAGCACATCTAGGAGTGAAGAAAATGTTTTCCCACCTACGTCAATTGTACTATTTGTTAGGGATGAAGAGGGATGTAGAAGATTATTTAGCAAGGTATCTAGAGTGTCAGAGAGTGAAGGCTGAACATCAGCATCTAGCAGGCCTCCTACAGTCCCATCTTGTTCTAGAATGGAAATGGGATATTATCTCCATGGATTTCATTGTGGAACTTCCTGTTACCCCACGAAGACATGATTCCATCATGGTTACAGTTGACAGAATTAGAAAGGTAGCCCATTTCATTCCCATGCAGTCCTCTTACACAACAACATTAGTAGCTAGAGTATTTTTGAAGTACATAGTAAGACTTCATGGTATCCCTAGAAATATTATTTCCGATCGAGATCCATTTTTCACATCTACACTTTGGACTTCCCTGCAACAGGTATTAGGGAGTCAGCTCAACTTTAGTTCAGCCTATCACCCAGAAATTAATGGAAAGACTGAATAGGTTAATCAGGTTATTGAATATTGCTTAGGATGTCAGTTATGGATAGGCAGACCCTTTGGGAGGATTACTTATACTTCATGGAGTTTTCTTATAATAATGGATACCATAGCTCCATCGGTATATCCCCATTTAAGGCCTTGTATGGTTGTCCTTGCTACACCCCTTTGAGCTGGGATCAACTGGAAGATACGGTACTCCTTGGTCGGAGATGTTGCAGGATATGGAACAACAGGTTGAGTGGATCAGGGAACACATTATTATAGTACAGGACAAACAAAATAAATATTCTGATGCTCACAGAAAAAATGTACATTTCTCTCAAGGAGACAAAGTGTTCCTTAGGGTGCGCCCGTGAAAGAGCTCTATCCGTTATGAAAAAGGCTCTAAGCTGGCAACCTGATTTTTTGGTCCCTTTGAGATCCTTGAAAGAATAGGACCAATTTCTTATCGACTTGTCTTGCCACCCAATCTCACTCGTATTTAGGATGTATTTCATGTTTATGTACTTAGAAGATATATTCTTGATATGACTCATGTCGTGGACTAGAATGCTTTACAAGTAGTGGATGGGCAGCTAGCTTTGGAGCTTGTACGTATCCTAGAACAATGGACTCTAACCCTCAGGGGTCATACTATAGATCAGGAAAGGGTCAAATGAGATCCTAATGACGAGGCCTCAGAAACATGGGAGGATGCTGCTAAACTTAGATCTCACTATCCTTATCTATGTGTAGGCTTCTAGGAGTAAGCCTAATTCTATGGGGGGAGGATGTAATACCCTCTCGGATGACTATACTATTATTTTTAAATTGGACATTTTGGCAAAAACTATATGGTTGCAGTTGTTTACATTTTGATAGATCTAGATGATATTATGCTTAGTTAGATGTTTTGATATATGTATTCATGATTAATGTCTTTATGAATAGAATTATTATATGCAATAAGAAATGGAATTATAACCTTTCCCACTTATGATGCTCTATTTTGACTAATATGTTTTCATGAATTTTCTATGATGTTTTACTTTTGGCATATATGTCATACGTGTTTCAATGACTTAGGATGAAGTTGTAGTTACTCACTTAGCTGAGGTCCACATGATGTATCGATCATGGTCATTTGTTCGCAATGTCTTATATATGTATATATGTTTCTATACACATGTATCTCTCCTTGGTGATCCAAGATTGCAGGTAATGAGCATCGTCTCCACCTGGCTCCACAGGTCTGAGCGTGCTCTCTAAATCCTCGATCGTTGTTCTGATGGAGATAACACATGGTTCCATAAGACTAAGCCTTGTCTTGATCCCTATTCCTAGGTTGGGTCTTTTTGGGATTTGTCTTTCATTTATGGATTGATGTCCGTTTATAGATGCTTGGTATTTGATCATTGTGGATATTCATTATAGTCCCTAGGACTAGGTGAATATTGTTTTGTAGTTGAGTTATTGGTTAGTAATAATTGGATGGTATGATGGAGTTATATACTTGGTAATAAACCTTTTCTAAATGTATTTAGTAATGTGTGATTATGATAATAATATTTGCATGGTTATATGTACACATAGGCATATGGGTTCACACACACACACACACACAGATATATATATATATATATATA
>MU227866.1:2374730-2393442 GCA_018584345.1 Thuja plicata | reverse complement strand
TCTTTCTCTCTAACAAACAAGTCTTGAACCAAGTGAGAAGCTACAAGTTGAAGTCATGAACTTATAGCTTCTCACTTGGTTCAAGACTTGTTTGTTAGAGAGAAAGAAGCAATTTTTTATTGGTCCAACTTATATTGAAGCCGAGTACCAAAACTGAGGCTATTTGGTTTCAGAATTTTAAAAAAAAAAAAAATTCAATTTTCATCAAAATTTTGACATTCATTGGTCGAAATAGAAAGACTTTAGTCAAAATGTTTTGACCATTATGTGTTGAAATCTTGCGTCGTAGGTTTGACATCCTGGTCAAAATAGAAAGAGTTTGGTCAAAATGTTTCGACCATTCTATGTCGAAAGCTTGCATCGTGGGTTTGACATCCTAGTCGGATGGGTCAAACATTTTGACTACATTTGGTCAAAACTTTTTGAAAATTTTGATGAAAATTGGTCGAAGTTTCGACAAATAATGTGGATGTTTGAACATGATAATTTTGACCAATTTTGTGTAGAAATTTCAACATTAACAAGAATGTGTCGATCTTTCAATGATAAAAATATCGACAAAGCAATTTGTGGGTCTTTCGACCAATCTGTGTAGATAATTCAACCAATTTTTTTCAAAAATAGGGGCCAATTTTACTAGTGTAAGATAGGTCCATGGGTTTTAGTGCCCTTAGTCTCAATAGCCTCTGATACAACAAAAGATTCATGGGATACTATATTTATTGATGATATCAATGTTGGAAAGTGACAATGCAAGCAATTGTTATTTTGTCATTGCTGTCAAACCTTAACTGGTGAGACTATTGTTATCTATTTAAGTACCATATCTATCGTTGATGAAGAAGATTTAACAAGAAGACCAAGTGAATGGTTGATTTAAGGAAAATAAAAGGGTACTTGATCAGTTGGCACTCTGGCAAAGTAATTAGGTGTTTATCTTTCAAAGATAGTTTTTCTGGTTTTTCTGTGCCGAGCAAGTTTGGCTTGTGCCGAGCAAGTTGCTTATGCCAAGCAAAGTTGCTTATTCTGAGAAAAGTTTCTTGTGCCAAGAAAAGTTGTTTGTGATGAGAAAAGTTGTTCAATGCCGAGCACCATTGAAATTATTGAGTGAAAACAGTGACGTTGGCCAACTTACAGTAATTGGATTAATGATGAGATTTGAGATCTCTGGCCGACTTAGTTAATTTTATTGGGATATGTAATGTTCATTAAAGATTGATCCACATCATTTGATGTATGGGTAACCGTAATTAATGCATGGTTTCAAGATTTAATTAGAGACTACTTGGGAGAAGTAAATGTAATGCAAAGATGGAATGATCCATTGGATCTGATCGAACCTAAGATCTACGATCTTGTTTAAGCGGAAAAAGATTTATATGACCTAGACAGACATGTATATGATAACCTCAAGGGGTTATTCATTTAGTGTGCAAGAGGTGTGCTGCTAAATGTGAAGTGGATGTGTATGCAAGAGTGTTGCATAGTTGATTTACTGTTTGGCATGATCTAGCAGAGAAGGCTGAATATAGAAGCAAAGAGTTGCATGTGTGATTTCTTGATAGATTTCCAAGCATATCAGAAGGTTGAAATGACAATGTAGGATATCCAGTAAGTTAACATCAGAGCTATAATTGGATCTGAATTTAAAAAGTAAGTTGTATGTATCAGATCACAACTGCTGATTACTTTTGAACCATTGTATCCTTTAAAATCCTTTAACAAGGTTGACCTAACAGTCATTTGTATAAATCCTCTAACAAGGTGACATTCAGGTGGAATGTTCTAAGTCCTCTAACAAGGCCACTCCTGACAGGGTGATTAAATCCTTTAACCAGGTCACACCTAGCGGTGTGTTATTGTAACCTTTAACAGGGTTGGCTCCTCACAGAGCTCACTTTAGAAGAGTGAAAACTTGGTAGCATGTTACTGGTGGTTTTTCCCATATTGGGTTTCCAAGTTAAATACTTGTGTCAACTTGTATGAATGCTTATGGTTTGTTTTATTTTTATGTTTCTACAAGATAATTTCAATAGATAGTAAACTGCATGATTAGAGTTGTTGACTTATGCTACTACTGCCGAGTAGATCTAAAGTATAGAAAGTATTTATTTGCTACATCTAGACCTTAGGATAACTGATTCACCCCTCCCCTCTCAGTTATTCTAAATTCATTCTAACAATCAAGATATTTATGAATGATTTTGATAATGATATGAATAAAGTTGAAAAAGCATTTGTAAACTCAAAAGAGACAGAGAAGGCATGCATTGAAGATATATATTTGCAAAAAGATAAAGTTCTCTCTATAGATTCAACAAGCTTGGACAAAGAGGAAAATAATCAAAACAATGAGACACCAATCATGGAGATCCCAGTTAAAAGTGAATGCATGGATACTAGTTAGAATACCATATTCACACCATCCATTCAACCATCTACCTCATTGTTGTCAAGTTTAACTCCTGACTCAGCAAGTCTGGATGCATGGGGAGAATAAGATTTAATTAAGATCAGTGTCCTAGCCATGGAAAAAGCAAAAGAGAAATAGGTTATGAGAAACCCTCTCTTCTTGGAATCAATAAACATCTTGAATGACCTAGTACCCGCAGACAAGAAAGTAGCAAAAATTTAGTCAGTTGATGATGTAGACAGTATACTAACAAGCTTCAAAGCACATTTTACAAGCTTAGTAGACTCAACTAGTAGAATTGAAGAAGATGAGTACAAAAAGGAAAGGCTAAATGAACTAGTGAAGAATTTTTCCTTAGATTTAAAGTCATTGAAGATTGGTCAGTCTATGTTGAAAGTGTTGGTAGGTAAAGGCAGAAATGTAATAGTCAACTGCATGGATAGGGTGAAATTCACCTCTAAACATATCAAGAAGATAGAGGAGGAAGATATCTTGGTTGAAAATATTAGGAAATTAGTTGAGACATCCATGCAAGACATGAACATCTGCAACAGTATCTATCAAGGCCAGCTTGACAAGATTGAAAAGGCAAAATTTGAGATTAATAAGATAAGAATCAGACGGACCCAATTGAGAAATGCACTAGCGCCCTCCTTAGAAGTTCTAGATGAGAACATCAAACAAATTGATGCCACTATTGTCACATATGATCAAGGTCCCTGCATGGCCCTGATAAAAATGGAGATGCTCACTTATGCTCTATGCGCCCATCTCTAGACAGTCGATGCAATGAAGGCATTCTGGCAGCAAGAGATAAAGAATCTTCAGGTTGTATATCCAGATGTATATATGGAGTAAATCTCTAGAGAATTACAATTTTTACACCTTTGTCATTAATTTCAAAGGGGGAGTAATATACAAGGAATATGTGTATGTATGGGGAGTAGTATATATTATAAAGTATAATGATATACAGTTTTTGTGTTAGTCAATTTTGAGTAACTTGGCCACATTCCTTTGTTGCCATTAATGAAAAAGGGGGAGATTGTTGGAAATTTGACTCCCATGGAGTATATGGATTATTTTTTGTTTTCATTATGGCAAAAAAGTCATATGAAGTTTTGACAGTAAACTATGAAGTGAAAATTCACTAAGTGTAGAAGACATAACAAAACAATGACTTGCAGTCGATCAGGGCATCAACGCACATGCGTACAACCACATCAGGATATGTGTGTTTAGACTTAAGCTCTAATGGTATGTTATTATGCTTACCCTATACATGAATGGTACGGAATGGCAGTGCAGACAAGTTACAGAAAGAACAAGTACACTAGCAATTCAGAATACAAAGTATGAAGCTGACTTCATGATTTTGATTAGCGTATAATATTTTGTTATGTAAATGCTAAGAACCTATTGTAATAAGTTTGTAATAATGTATTAAACATTTTTTTAAATAGGCTTAAGCCAATTTGTTTGGAAGTGTTGTGAATATTGTTTTTGGGTCGACTAAGGTCTTGTTTATAATCATGTCTATTCAGGTATAAAGATATATATATGTAATGCAAAGATATATTGCAAGCATCAAAGAAGTAGCAAGAGAAGATGTATAGTAGAGAAACATGAAGATATCTAAATAAGATAGATCCCTTAAAGAATTTAAGAGCATAAGCATGCAACTGGAACTGATCAGACATTTGTATCACATACAATAGTTCAATTTTGGATATAGTGCATATCTATTCTTAGGAGGTTGTAGCCTTCTTTCTCTTTGAGCAGTGAGCTCTTGGATAGTGAGTCCTCACCCCTAACAAGGTTGTTTTTAAAATACTCCTAACAGGGTCAGATCCTTAACCAGGTCATTATACTCGCATTGTAAAGACTGCTTCTAACAGGGCAAAGGAACTTTAACAGGTTCATTATACTAGCACAATATTTGTGGGTACTAATTCCCACCGAGGTTTTCCTCTAATCAATTTTTCCCTGTAATCATATCAAGTTTTATGTGTTCTTGTGTTAAGCTTCATTGGATGTATATTTGATTTATATTTAAGTTGCTAAATTTGAATAATTAGCTAAACACTGATTCACCCCCCACCCTCTTAGTGTTTCCAAGAAGAGGAACTCGATATGCAAGTTACAGTGCAGACCAAAAAGACAGATACAGTGCAACCAATAGAACAAAACTGAAGGACAGTCAAGCATGACCGACAGAAAGAACCAAAAGTTAGTTGCAGCCCACAAAAAGTGGATCTAACTTCCACGTCAGATAAAGCATGTGTATTCTATCTATAGGATATTTAATTGTTTTAAATCCATTTCTTTAGGGACAAGATACATGAATGTAAATGCTTTAATAAGTCTAACTGATTTAAAACACATAGACTAGGAGATCTAGGTATAAGTTGTAAACTTGATCTTAGAGTTAACATTGTTTATATCATAACTTGATGAAGTTAATCCATCTATAAATAGATGATGCAATCATTCATTACAATGGATGAATAGATGATGTGAAGAGAGAGGAGAACATGAATGAATCAGATGATCACATCTATGGATCAGATTGAGAGTTTCAAGAATAGGGACAACAAAAGATGAATTTGGTTAGCAAGAACCAAGAACAGAGCATACCAAGAATCAGAGGTATTATTCAATCACAGTTAAGTTGATAATATTTTTATGTGAACTAAATAAGATCTGTATTAGCAAAAGGAGATTGCATTTACCAGGTCAAGTTGTAATTTTCTATCATTCTAACAAGTGGAGCAAAATGTAAAAATCCTTTGAAGGAAGGTGGATTTAACCATCCAACAAAAAATCCCTTAACCGAGTGCACACTCAACAGTGTTTCTAAATCTCTTAACAAAATATAGTTTAACAGGTCTCCACCGATATTCCTAATAGGGTAGATCATCAGAAGTGTTCAAATTGTAAGCCTTGACCGAGCCCTTCCAATCTATAGATAGTGAAGATTTTGTGGGTGTCATCCACACTACAGTTTTTAATTTCTCGTAGAAGTTTTATGCGATATCAAATCTTGTGTTATGTGTCAATTTATTTTCATGAATGTTCCCATGAATGTTCACATGTATGTTAATGTGAAGAACTGATATAATTCACAACAAGATAGTATAAATCAGATTGAATGGATATACAATTGATTACAAAGGTTAATTGACAAAAGGTATATAAAATTTTTAGAGGTACTGAATCACCCCTCCCCTTTCAGCACATACTTCCCATTAATCCCAACACTCTATTCATGCAATTCTTTCTTAGATGACTGAGTTAATTACATACATAACATCTCTTAGTAGGATTTCCTCTTCAGAGGTGAGTCTTTGTAAAATTTGCACCAATGTATCCATACTCTCCACAATGACAACATCTGTACCATGTTTTTTAATCCCAACCAAAAATTACTTTAGCTAGTTGTTCAGTAGGGTTCCATTTCTTAGTTCTGCACTCAGAGGATTTGTGACTTTGTTTGTTATATTTGAAACATTTTCCTTCAAACTTAGGTTTTTCAATGCATTCACTTTCTCTATGTCCATGCTTGTTGCAATTGTAGCATTTAGAGTTAAATTTTTATTTTCCATTGCTCCAACATTTATTTGATGTATGCCCTAACTTACCATAGTGGTTACAAGTAGGTTTCATGTTCTTTTGAGCTCCTTGCTTTGAGGATTCACCTTGTTCAATATAACCTAGTCCAGTCTATCCATGATGTCTAATTTCTATTTACTGATCTATAATACCTTGTGAATTCATCATTCTTTCATTGGTTTTCCTTTCAGTGTTGAGATCATTCTGCAGTCTTTCATTTTCTATCCTTACGTTGATAACTTCTTGATTTGTATTATTGAGTTGATTTTCCAAATCTGTTTACTGAAGTGACAAATGATGGATTTCATTTTATTTTTCTTCTAATCTTGTATTGAGAAATCTCTTATCTTCTTGTGCCAAATTTCTGTCATCTTCTGCTTGATTCTTTTTTTCTATGACTTCACATAATCTGAATGAATGAATTTATTGTTCTCTTTTCAACTTTCTGACTTATTCATGTAGATTGAGATTATTTGCAAGCAAGTCTTCAATGGCTGCATCAGCTTCTTTAGAACTTCTATCTTTGCAAAAATCTTCAATTCTTTCTTCTATGTAATTCTTGTCATTCATTTGTACTGCTAAATTTTTTCTTCTTTTTAGGGAAAGAGAGAGTTGCTCTTTGAGTTTCTTGATTTGATCCATGGTCACTTGTAGATCTATCTTTTAATTTTCAATGGATTTCTCTAGTATGTATATTTCCATTGCCTCTGATCTTTGCTCAAGCTATTAAAATTTTGTAGAGAGAACCTCTTTCTCTGATACCAATTTTTGTAAATATATTATATGCATCATGATTGAGAGGTGGGGTGAATCAGGAACCAATGAACTTATTATTCTTTAACCTCAATTAGATTATCTAATCTGATTGCATGCATAGAAAATAAATAATAATTCATAACACATAGCACAGTATTTGGTTACCTGAAAACCTTCCAAATAGAAAGTAAAACTAGGGTGGGGATGATACCCACAAGATTTAGTACTGCAGTATAAATTTAGTCTGTTAGAGCTACATTGACCACTTCTGATGGCCTGCCTTGTTAGGAGCAATAAGGACTGTTAGGTCCACCTTGCGAAAGGATTTTATATAATACAATAAGTAATGCAACTTTGTTAAGAGATTTACAAAGGACTGGTAGGTCCACCTGGTTAGAGGATTTTTTTGATCCACCTATTAGAATGAACTAGTAGATGATCTGCTTAGGAAACTCTGATTTTTTGAATGAGATCCTTTGATTTATAACTAATCACATGACTATGATGGATGAGTCTTTGTTGTACTTTTATACTTCTATAATCTTCTACTCAATATGCCACTTCATATTCGCATATATACTTGTTCACATACACATTTTGGATAAATAAGACATCTTACATATATATCCTATCCAAATAAATAACTTCATATGTTGGATTCCATTAGACATAATGATATAAAACAATATATACAAAGTCGGCCCAATACTGTCACTCAAGTCCAGAGGTCTACTCGGGTGATAAACTGATAGTCAGACAATATGTTGATTACTCAGGTCACACTAATCACTCGGGTGATGCTGGTTACTCAGGCAATACTGATCACCTGGGTGAAACTCATCACTCGGGCAATACTGATCACTAGGGCCATACTAAATGGCTAAGTGTTTTGACACTAATTGACAACATATCTTTCCATAAGGTCTACAATTATATATATATATACATATATATACATATATATACATATATATAGATATATATGTATATATGTATATATATATATACATATATACATATATATATATATACATATATACATATATATATATACATATATATATACATATATATATATATATATGTATATATATATATATATATATATATATACCACATGTCCACTAACAAAAGGCACAATTATAGCTTCATTGACAGTTGCGAGAAAAACTTGCCCCCTATGATTGACAATAAATAACCCACCAATTGTGGTTTCTTCAGATGTTAAAAATATTGGATCAGGATTGATCCAATTCCTATAAACTATTATTGTTGATTCCAAATCATAAATAAATAGACGTCCCAACTTTGTAATGACATATATCAGACTATACTTGTGTGATATCTATTAATATCAAACAATTGCATTAGGAGGCACATATCTCAGATAGTCCCTACCAATTGAGAAAAAATCCTTTGGCATGAATTCTATTTCCCTAGCTAAATAATTAAGAAATGTAGGAAGTGTTACCTAATTTCACCTACCCAGCTCAATCAGGTAGAGCCTTGCATTCTAAATGATGAGGTACATTTGAACTTTTATGTTTTGCATATAATTATTGATTTGAGTTTGATTCAAATTATATGTTGCATTTGATGATGAAAAGTAATGAAAGAATCCAGTCATTGCCTAAATGAGTGGAATCTTGAAGCATGTATTTGAAGCAACTCTTCATCTACTACACCCCTGCTTTGCCCATCCACGCTTGTTTCCCTTACTTGAAAAAATGTTAAAGAAATGATGTTACAACTTTTAAAGTTCTAAGAAATGACTGGAGACTATTCCATCTATTTGCCTATGTAATATCGAATGCTCTCTAAAATACAAAGATCCAATGTTTTCCTAACTAGTTGTGTTAATGTGTAGAAATAGATATGATCCTAGAAAGTGGGGTAAAATGAGGCTAAGGAAACAAAAAAAATCAATAGCATTAGGAATACCAATAGTTAAACATCATTTAGGATCTAGCCAAAATCCAATTGGCGTAATTGTAAAATTCATGTTGCAAGTATCTGGATGGTGATGAGTTCAAATCTTCTTCAATACAAATAAAATAAATCACTTAGGATCTAAAGGAAGTAGGAGAAAATGGAAGACTATAGGCCATATGATTCTCAATAACTAGAACCCCCAATATCAAGTGAACCATTGCAATAAGTGAGATTTAAAATTTAGATTATTACCAATGTTTGACCTGGGTTTCTGAGGACCAGTCTTCATACTCTTAGAAAGCTTTGATAAGCTATATCATATGTCTCCTCTCCTTGAAATAGGTTTGAGATTCTCTTTGTTTCAAGAATAGTTTAATAGTCTCTACTTAACAATGCCAATCACGTGAAGGTGGAAGCTCATTTGGCCCCTCCCCCCCTAACATAACTCTAAATTCTCCGTTAACATCTAGCATTCATTAATTCTTTAATCCATGAATAAAATATATCGTGCATTCATTCATCCATTAATAAAATATAGCATTCATCCATTAATAAAATATAACATTCATCCATTAATAAAATATAAAATTCAGTCATTATCAAATAAGGTATATTACATTCATTTCTTTTTTGTTTTTTTGGAGAAAAGACTAAGTGGAACATCAAATTCTTCATCACTGCCTCCCTCTTTTTCTATTTATCTCAATGTATGCCTTGTCTTGTACTCATGACAAGGAAGATAATGTGAAGGGGGGTCCTTTGCAATAACAAATATATGGGTTAAATTTAAAACATATTTCATTATTGTTACAAGTATTTCATTAATTAAAAGAACATAACAAGGATTTTATTTACCTGAAGGGGAAACATCACCTACTGTATCATATTGTCTAGCCTCAAACTCAACAAGGTGAACACCCTCTAAATCCTCTAGAGTTGAAATATGAAGTTTAATTACATTAATTAATACACCAATTTCAATTAAATTTGTTTATAGGAATAACAATGGTCCTCTTTACCTAATTGAGGCACATCACATTCATGATGTTGCCTACCCAGACCATGCTCCACTTGGTCACCACGGTCTACATGGTCTAAAATATAAACAAAAAAGGTTACAAAAATTTCAATTTAAGATGTTTAATTGTATCAATAATTAAATTTTAAAAAAATGGAATAGCAAATGAATACCTTCACCACTTGGATGCACAACAGGACCTTCATCATGTGCAGGTTTTGTGTCAGGATTAGCATGTGTGTAATAACTAGGGGGGGGGGGGGGAATCAGTGGCCTAAAAATATNTTTTGTGTCAGGATTAGCATGTGTGTAATAACTAGGGGGGGGGGGGTGAATCAGTGGCCTAAAAATATTCCAATAATCAACCCTTAAAACTTAGTACCACAAAATTACACCTCTGGTTATATTCAGTTCTATAAGATGAATGCCTCCAAATAATTATATGGATTTTTAATATGGAAACCCTGTTAAGGGAAAAACCACTTGGGACTGGTAACCCAAAATTTTCACTCTTCTAAAGTGAGCTCGGTGAAGATCCAACCCTGTTAAAGGTTACAAAAACACTGTTAGGTGTGACCTTGTTAGAGGATTTAAAATTTTAGTTTGTCACTTGATATCGGGCATCTCTATCCTACCATCCTTGATCAAACACTCACTTGGCCTATCAATAGGTATCTGGTATCTCATGATATCTTAATGATTAAAATTTTTGATACTCCATTGGATGTATCTCAATATAGAAAGGATCTTTAATTCCCGCTCGATTAAGATACTTTCTGAATCAATGGTTAAACTGAAACAATATGATATGTTCACATATACAACTTATACTTGTATATTTTTAGATCTATTGTAATCTCATAAACTATTCTGATCAATATAACTCTGTTTATACCTTTTCTCAACTTTGATTCTTCTCGGTGTCCATAGAATTATTTAGCTCTTTCCTTAGCTTGTTGATCAACACTGTATGATGTTGCTCTTCATCAGTTTCTCTTCAACATCCTCTTGTTCATTCCTTCACCCTCACCATTTCATAATGAATTGAGTTGTCTCTTAAATAGACATGATATCACCATTGTTAGGTTCTTGATCTTCTTGATCTTGGCGTGATCCACAATTCTTTCCAATTAGATTTAAAGAAAAAACTCTTATTTTATCTCGCTAAGATCTTCTTGCCAACTAGACAAATCAACTTTAAATCAATTACTCATCTCTAGATTATCTTGTCGATGAAAACAATGATAACTACCAGTTAACTTTATATTTAGCTCTGCCAGGTAGATATTTTGTCATTTGTGAACTCCAGTTATTTTTGGTCTAAACTCTCTGATAGCGTCTGTCAACACTTCAGTTTCCCTCGGGCTTCTCCGTCGGTTTACACTATGTTTCTGGCCATTGAGTTTGCTTGTGATTCTGCTCGTCAGTAATGCTCATTGGTTTTCTTGCTTGGGCATCACTGTGACTTGGTTGTCAGTGATCTCTATCTGTCGGGTTCCACTGACCGTTGATGTTTGTAGTCACAATGTGAATGCTTGTCTTTTATGCATTACAAAAAGCATAATCTTTATCTCTATGATGCTCTGAAGTCTTTGACACTTTGATTATAACCGATTAGATTATATCAAGTTGACATTAATGAAAATACAATTGATTAACTAATTTAATGTCTTGCATTATCCTTTTGCATTTTGGTTATCAACATAACATCTTCAAACATTCAATCAGTTACATGTCATCAATCTCTCCCTTTGGCATTGATGGCAACATACTACATTATCATACTATACTATCACTAATACAATATGAAATATATATTTTCACCAAGCTTTCCTAATGTAACTATTACAAATTTCTGGCTCTCGGTAAGCTCAAAAATAGCTTAGATTTGTTTCATGCAGAGTGGTTGTCTTCAATTTTTAATCTCTTCACTGGATAGATGTATCATCTGATATCTCTGTTCTTATATGTGCTCTGCCTTGACTGTTCCTCTTCTTGATATTCTCTTTTTCCCTTGACATCATTCTTTCTCTTTGTCTGAACTCTCTCCCTTTGTTACTTCTCTCCCTTAGATGGATATTTCACGTGTAATCAATTTATGTCCCTTAGAATATTGATTAACTCTTCCTTTCTGTTTATTAGGAACTTCTCTTCATGGATAATGATATAATCTCTCCTTTTATCATATCTCTCCTTTTGATAATGAGATCATCTCTCCCAGATGGTAATTCTCCCTTTTGTATGATAGTGAGATATTTCTCTCCCTAATGGTAATTCTCCCTTTTTGTATGATAATGAGATATTTCTCTCCTTTTGACAACAATGCCAAAAAAAAATACTTCTCCTTATTTTATCATCTTCCATCCCTTTGCATAATATATTCCTTGAATTTCCCTATCCATCAGCAATACAATGTTCTCATTTTTGGTGCAGATATATATGTTTTTTTCCATCTCAGTGTTTGCATCAACATTACTGATCTTGAAATTTAGTATAGGCTGATGCAACCTCCTATTCAGATTACTAATTGATAGACAAGGGTTGAACCCCTATTCTCTATCACAGATACTCAAATGTATCCTTCGGTAATGACTTGGTGAATATGTCAGCTAACTGTTCCTTTGATTGAACATATTCTAGTGTCACTTCTTTTGCTTGCACTTGTCCTCTCAGATTGTGATACTTGATAGAAATATGCTTAGTCTTAGCATGCATGACTGGGTTCTTAGAAATGTTTATCACCCATGAATAATTCTCCTCCAGTTGTTCTCTTTGGATCATCAATGTTTCTAGCCTAATTAGCATCTGTGTAGACTTGTAGCTCAAATTTTCCTTCTCTTTTGTACCATAAGCCATAGTCCTCAGTTTTCTTCAAATATCTCAAAATTCTTTTGACAACAGTCATATGTGATTCTTTGGGATTAGCAGAGAATATTGCAACTATTCCCACTACATGTTCTATATCTGGTTTGGTGTGAACAACATACATTAGTTTTCCAATCATTGATATATATAAGGTCTGATTTACCTCATTTGTCTTGTCTTCTTTTGTCAGCCTGCATCTTGTTGAAAAATCTGTAGACCAAGAAAGAATTTGATCTCTCCTAACATAGACATTTCAAATTCCTTGCTCATTTCATCAACAAAGGATTTGCATAATAATTCATTCCCTCCAAAAATGATATCATCAACAAAATTTTTAGCAATCAGAATATTACCATCTGTATCTTCTTTTAAGTATAGATTACTATTTTCACTTGTTCTAACAAATTTTATGCTAATAAGATATGAGTGAAGTCTTTCATACCAGGCTCTCGGTGCTTGTTTTAATCCATACAAGGCTTTGTGTAGTCTACATACCATGTTTTTCTTGTCTATATTAACAAACCCTTCTAGTTGTTCAATGTATACCTCTTCTTCTATTATTCAATTTAGGAATGCAGATTTGACATCCATTTGGTATACCTTGAATCCTTTAAATAAAGCATAAGAAAGTAAGATTCTAACTCCTTCTAGTCTAGCAATGGGTGCAAAAGTTTCTCCATAATCATTACCTTCTTCTTGTGCATATCCCTTTCATACTAATCTTGCTTTGTTTCTAGTGACTTCTCCATTCTCATTCAGCTTGTTTCTCAATCTGTTCTATCTCCTCATTCATAGCACTGACTCATTCTTCATTCTCAAGTGCACTGTAAATAGATTTAGGCTCAAAATCACAAAGTAAACATCTGGTGTTAAGTGACTTACTTCTTGTTCTTGTTCCCGCCTTCTTATTTACTATGATTTGGTTTTGTGGATGATGCCTTCTGACATACTTGGAAAGTTTCAGTTCATCTATGTGTTCATCATTCTGATTATCTTCTTCACCTTCATTTTCATCTCCATTGTTTGGAACATCATCTTGAGTGTTATCCTAATCATTGGTAATTGCATCACGATTCTTGGGTGTAATGTTTTGATGCTCAGGAGTGACACACTATTGCTCGGGTAGAGTATCAGGTTCTGTATAAACAAACCTGTTGTAGTCCTTTGGTTCCTTTTTTCTTTCCTTGTCATTATTTTGTGCAAATTCATCTATTTTCACATTTTCACTTTCAATGATTTTTTTAGATGACTTGTTAAGACATTTATAAGCCTTGCTTTTGGTTGAGTACCCTAGGAAGATACCTTCTCTTTTGCAGTCAAGTTTTCCATTTCTATCATCCTTCAATATATAACAATAACTACCAAAGATTCTGAAGTAACTTACATTGGGTGTATGACCATACCAAAGCTCATAAGGTGTCTTCTTTTTGTCCTTCAATTATAATTTTTTTAGTGTGCAGACAACAGTACTGACAGCTTCCCTCCAAAATGGTTGAGTGATGCTTTTCTCAATCATCAGTGTTCTTGCACAATCAATAATTGATTTGTTTCTCCTCTCAACAATTCCATTTTTTTGTGGTGTCCTTGGTGCAGAGACCTCTCTTTTAATTTCATGCTCATTGCAATAGTCAGTGAATTATTCTAAAGTAAATTCCCCTCCTTTATCTGACCTTAAGCATTTCAATTTCTTTTCACTTTTTTTTTCTACCATTGCTTTGTACCATTTAAACATCTTAAACACTTCTGATTTATCTTTTAAAAACATGACTGTCATCATTCTAGAGAAATCATCAACAACGATAATAAAATACCTATCTCCATAGTATCTTTTTGTCCTCATCGGTCCACATAGATCTGAATGGACGAATTGTAGAATTACAGTAGATGTATGGGTTTTGCTCTTGAAACTAGACTTTGTCATCTTACCTTTTTGACAATTCTTGCACATGATATGCTCAGGCTTAGTCATCATTGGTAAGCCTCTGACATTCCTTTTGTTTCTTATATTTATCATGTTGTCAAAGTTCACATGACACAATCTTTTGTGCCATAACCATAACTCTTCATTTCTAGCCATCAAACAAGTGGTGTTAGTGTCATCAATATAGAAAAGGTTACCTTTTGTCTGCTCACTGGTACCAATCAACCTTCTTGATTCATTGAAGATCTTTGCCTTATTATTTTCAAATGCTACTCTGTGACCTAAATTATTCAACTGAGAAACACTTAACAAATTGTAATTCAGTCCTTTAACCCAGTAAGCATTTTCACATTTTATTAGTTTATTCAACATTATGGTTCCTTTACCTTCAACTGGACAAGGTGTATCATTTACCATCTCATTGAACCACCATTATAGTATTCAAAAGTATCAAACTTTTGTTTATCACTGGTCACATGGTGAGTGCAACCACTATCTATGATCCAGACATCATTTTTACTAACTTTAGATATGAGTACAGTTTCTACATACCTTTCTTCATCTTCATTTGAATCATCCTTCATGGCTACAAATACCATCTCGATGTCTTCTTCTAATTTGGTGTTAGTTTCATCAGCTCTTCTCTCAGCTAGGTAACAAGCTTTCTTCCCTCTGTCCTTGTAGTCTCGGGTAACTCTCTTGTCAGATTGTCAGTTGCTCAGGTATTCTCTATTTTCACCTTTACAAAACTTCTTCTCATAAGGTCTGTCATTTCCTCTATCATATTTTTGTCAGTTTGGACATCTTGCAGCAAAGCATCCAACCTCTTTGCAATTGAAATATGCAAGTGGTAATTTACCTTTGTATCTACCTTTGCCTCTCTGCAATCTTCTAGCCATAAGTTCTTCAATATCATCAAGTCCTTGATCCTCATTATCACTGTCACTATCATTTCTAATAGCATGTCTATGACTTGAGTTACTTATCTTTAGAGAAGATTTGAATGCAGATTTTATAGATGGTAAGACACTATTGTCAAAGTTATTAATCTCAAATGAAATTAGTCTACCAATAATACTATCTAGAGTAACTGTATTATTTGCAACTGCTCTCATTTCTTGAATAGAATAAACTCTAATAGCATACACAGGCAATAAGGTTCTTAAGATTTTTCTTACCACTATCTCCTCTTCAAGTACACCTCCAACTCCTCAGATAGCATTTACTACCTCTTTGATTCTACAGCTATACTGAGTAATTTTTTCTGCTTCTTTCATCCTTAGGTCATTAAACCTCCATCTTAGGCTTTCTACCTTTGCTTTGAGTACATTGGCATCTCCTCCATGTACAAGATTCAACTTATCCCACATTTGCTTTGCAGAGGTGCAGGTTTTGACATCTTCAAACTCAACATCGGAGAGTGATGATGCAAGTTCTATCATTATGCAGTTATACTCATGCTTGACTCTTAATTACTCAAGAGTATGAGGTCCTATAGGCAACACATATTCAGTATCTAAGTATTGAACAATATCATTTCCAATACCTGATAGGTGGAGTCTTATTCTTCTTTTCCATGATGAAAAATTGTCTTTATTCAACTTGGGCACATCTCGTCTGTTCATCTTGTGATCTTTTGCTTGAGCTGTTAAACTCCCTTTATAAGCACACAAGCTCTGATACCAATTGTTAGTAATAATTGAGAGGGGGGGGTGAATCAGTGGCCTCAAAAATATTCATATAATCAACCCTTAAAACTTAGTACCGCAAAATTATACCTCTGGTTATCTTCAGTTCTATAAGATGAATTCCTCCAAATACTTATATCAATTTAATACTCCTCGGAATGCTTTATAAAACCTTCTACTATAGATTTACCGATTAGCAGTTTGTCAATTTACCAAAAGATAGTAAATTATCTAGAGTATACTGATCAATCCAATTAAGTTAAGTGTAATGCAAAACACTAAAGTAATGACTCATAAACACATTGACACATGGATTTTTAACGTGGAAACCCTGTTAAGGGAAAAACCACTTGGGACCGATAACCCAAAATTTTCACTCTTCTGAAGTGAGCTTGGTGAAGAGCCAGCTATGTTAAAGGTTACAAACACACTGTTGGGTGTGAGCTTGTTGGAGGATTTAAAATTTTAGTCTGTCACTTGATATCGGGAATCTCTATGCTACCATCCTTGATAAAACACTCACTTGGCCTGTCAATAGGTTTCTGGCATCTCATGCTATCTTCATGATCAAACTTTTTGATACTCCATTGGATGTATTTAAATATAGAAAAGATCTTTAAATCCCGCTCGGTTAAGAGACTTTTTGAATCAATGGTTAAACTAAAACAATATGATATGTTCACATATACAACTTATAGTTGTAGATTTTTAGATCTATTATAATATCATAAACTATTCTAATCAATATAACTCTATTAATACCTTTCCTCTATTAGGAATAAGGTGTCTCAACCTTGGATAATTCCTATTCTTATTATTTGTTTTGTAAAATGTATTTCTTGCAAATAATGTAATTAAGTGTGAGTGTACATGTCTAGTTGGCATGTTTATGTGTCACTCCACTTGATGTGTCGGCATCTTGAATTGTGTGTAAGGAGATCATGGCTAAAACGGTTATGACGGATTCCTATGACACGTAAGAGCTATTTCTAGAAGATTCAATGACGGGTGAAGACATGCAAGACATGTGGAAACTGATAAAGTTGAGTACTATATACTCTTCTACAATCGTGGGGTTTGGGTTCCTATTTTCTTGAAGAATGGTAAAACCCTAATATGGCTATCTTTGGAAGTTGACCTAAAAAGGAAAGCGCATGATATAAGCATTTTTAGGGTTTTAGACTGTGATAGGAAAAGAGTGTATTGTTGGTATGATCTAGTGCTACTAGATTTTTCTTTGAGTGTCGATTGTCTCCTGAAAGAACTTGCATTATGTAGGTTTTGGAGTGCTGGGGTTTATTACCGAAAGGTTTTCCCCAGGGTAAATCATTATGTCATTCTCTAATTTTTGTATGCATGGTATATGGTTGCAATATCTTTGTTAAATTAGTTAACGAATCTGAAATTGTAAGGATTTAAAAGAATTTACACAATACTTTCCTTTAGAGATTAGTGTAGGAAGTTGTTTCTGCACCTGAGTTTCCTTACAACTGGTATCAGAGCCTGATCAAATTTTGATCCTAGTTGTTGGGTAGGGTTTTTTGAGCTAATCTCAAGTTGAGTGGGAGTTTTTTGTGCAGAGCATTCTAAATCTTATTTGTAGATTGAGATGGCAAGTTCCTCATACAATAGAATGGAGGTGGAGAAATTTAATGGCACCAATTTTGAGTTGTGGAAACTCAAGATGGAAGACATGCTTGAAGACCACAATCTATGGGAGGCTACTTCACTTGATGTGAGACATGCAGCAATATCTCAAGTGGATTGGGAGATCAAGGATCAAAAGGCTAAGGGTCTCATCAGACTCTGTCTAGCAGATGTCGTTCTTCTGAATGTTCTTGACGAGACAACAGCAAATTCTTTGTCGAAACAGCTTGGGTTTGTGTATCAGGCCAAATCTCTTGTGAATAAGTTGTTCCTGAGAAAGAAGTTGTATTCTTTAAGAATGGAGGAAGGTGGATCCATAACTAATCATCTCAACGCATTAAATTTATTGATTGCACAATTGGCATCATCTGGTGCTAAGATCAAGGAGGAGGATCGATGTATGACCCTACTTTGTTCCTTGCCAGATTCATGGGACCATCTTGTGATGGCTCTCAAAAGTACTATATTCACATTTTGTATGGATGATGTGGTGTCTTCACTGCTATCTAAGGAGATGCAGAGAAAGACTTTAGATTCGTCTAAGGAAGCCCTTAGTGTTCGTGGGAGATCCAACGAAAAAGGAAAGCAGGATAACAATAAGTCAAAGAAGGGCATATCCAAGTCTTGTGGGAGTTCTAAGACTCCTGGAAAGTCCAAGGAAAATTTTTGGAACTATGATAAATTTGGGCACTTCCGGAGGGACTGCAAAGAATCGAAGAAGAAGAAGAAAGGCTCTATGGTGCTCACTAAAGGTACTAGGAGAGGTACTTTGTTTCAGCTTGATGCATGCATTGCTCAGTGCAATAGTTCTTCTATTTCAAAGAAGAGAGTGGCTATCACTTCATCCCCACCATCTGAAT
>MU227866.1:2356465-2374680 GCA_018584345.1 Thuja plicata | reverse complement strand
GCAGTAAGTGTACCTAAGGGTGCAAACACTTTGGAAGGCAAGATTCCTGCAGAAAAGACAATGTTGTGGCATATGAGATTTGGTCACATTGGTGAGAAGGGTCTTAGGACCTTGAAAAATAAAAATCCCATCGAGGGGCTAAATGATTGTAATCTCAAATTCAATTTCTATGAACACTATGTTTATGGTAAGAAAAATCATATTCAGTTCTACTCCAGTTCTCACAAGTCTTCTGGACTTTTAGATCTTATTCATTCTGATGTATTTGGTCCTGTAAAAGTTCCTTCTATCTCCATTTCTGTATATTTTGTATCTTTTATAGATGATTATAGTAGAAGGACTTGGATATATTTCCTGAAAAGTAAGACACAGGTTTTCAGTCGATTCAAGGAATTTAAGGCTCTTATGGAGAATCAGACTGGTAAAAGAATCAAGTGTGTGAGAATTGATAATAGTGGTGAGTTTTGTTCCATAGAGTTTGAACAGTTCTATAAAGAACAAGGAATCGAGAGACATAAGACAACTCCTTACACCCCATAGTAAAATGGAGTTGCAGAGAGAATGAACAAGACACTGATGGAGAAGTCTAGGAGTATGCTTAGTGGAGCTGGTTTAGAACAAAGGTTTTGGGCTAAAGTTGTGGCCACTACTTGCTATCTAGTTAACAGATCTCCTACATTAGATCTTGTTGGTAAGACACCCATGGAGGTGTGTTCTAGTAAGAAGCCTTCAATTAGACATCTTCATGTTTTTGGTTGTGAAGCTTATGCACATATTCCAAAGGATAAAAGATCTAAGTTGGAAAACAAAGCTGTCAAATATATTTTCATTGGATACAGTGTTGGTGTGAAAGGATACAAGCTTTAGGATCCTGTGACTAGTAAGTTGTTGCATAGTAGAAATGTTATTTTTAGAGAGCTAACATCTTCTCCTATTTTTCTACAACCAGATGAAAAATAAAAGGAAAAATATGTTGTTTAGCTTCCTCCTACCCCTGAGAAGACTGAACAGAGAGACCATGTTGGGTCTAATGATGAGGAGAGCTCTAGCAACTTTGATAGTTCAGAAGAAGAGGAAGAAAAACCTCAACCTCATCCCTTAAGGAGATCCACGAGAGAAAGAAATCAACCAGAAAGGTTTGGTTATTCTATGTTAGATTCCAGTTGTGCTTTTGCTTTGATTACTAACACTGATGAGCCTAGATCTGTGAAAGAGGCTTTGGGTATGAAAGATGCAGGTTCCTGGATTGAGGCTATGGATGATGAGATGGCTTCATTGGAGAAAAACAAAACTTGGGACCTTGTACCTTTTCCTAAAGGGAGAAAATTTGTTGGCTATAAATGGGTGTTCAAGAAGAAATTCTGTGCAGATGGCAGTGTTGAAAGGTACAAAGCTAGATTGGTTGCAAATGGGTATTCACAGGTAGAGGTAATAGATTATGGTGAAATATTCTCTCCTATTGCAAAGTTGACATCCATTAGATTTCTATTATCTCTTGTTGTATCACATGATTTAGAGATAGAACATGTGGATTTGAAGACAACTTTCCTTCATGGTGATTTGGAGGAAGAGATTTATATGTCACAGCCTAAGCACTACATTGTTAAAGGTAAAGAATCCTTAGTTTGCCGATTAAAGAAATCTCTATATGGTTTGAAGCAATCTCCTAGGATGTGGTACCTTAATTTTGATGCCTTTGTGTTGTCAATTAGATTTGTAAGATCAAAAACAGAACATTGTGTTTATTTCAGAGTTGAAAATGATCACCTTCTAATTGTTGCATTATATGTTGATGATATGTTGCTATTTGGGAAGGGTAAGGGTATGATTTCTAATTTTAAATCTCAGTTCTCAGCATAGTTTGAGATGAAAGATCTTGGGGCAGAAAGGTACATCTTGGGTATGGAAATCAGTAGAGACAGGTCTAATAGAAAACTTTGGTTAAGTCAAAGTAAGTATGTGAAGTCTGTGTTGGATAGGTTCAACATGGTAGATTGTAGACCACTATGTGTTCTTGTTTCAGTGGGAACAAATTTATCTGTAGATGATTGTCCAAAATATCCTATTGAGGTGGAGGACATGAGTAGAGTACCTTATGCTATGCAATTAGAAGTCTTATGTATGCTATGGTCTGTACTAGACCAAACATTTCCCAAGTAGTGGGAGTCCTGAGTCAGTTTATGGCTAACCCTAGACGGCTACATTGGGATGCAGTTAAGCGAGTATTCAGATATTTGAGGGGTACATTAGATTACTCCATATGTTACCATGGTAACTCTTCGACATCTTTGCATTCATTTTGTATTCATGGGTTTGAGGATTCAGATTGGGCAAGTGATATTAACAATAGGAGATCAACTAGTGCTTATGTGTTCACTATGTTTGGTGGTGCCATCAGTTGGATGAGTAAGCGACAACCTATGGTTGCTTTCTCCACTACAAAAGATGAGTACATGGCTGCTACTCATGCTTGTAAGGAAGCCATTTAGCTTAGGAGATTGTGTTCTGATGTTGGTGTTGATGCAGAACAGATTACTATTTGGTGTGATAGTCAGAGTGCTATTTTCCTTGCGAAGAATCCAACTTTTCATGCCAGAACGAAGCACATTGATGTGCAGTTTCACTTTGTGAGAGATATGGTGGAAGATGGAAAGGTAAATTTGGAGAAGTTAGATATTGTGAAGAATGTTACAGATGCATTAACAAAACTAGCAAGCACTATGAAGTTCAGATGGTGTTCAGAGTCTATGGGCCTTTTGGCCTATAGAGGTTATTTCTTGTTATGTTCCTATTGCTCTTACAAGGTGTTCGACAAGTGGGAGAATGTTAGGAATAAGGTATCTCAACCTTGGATAATTCCCATTCTTATTATTTTTTTTGTAAAATGTATTTCTTGCAAATAATGTAATTAAGTGTGAGTGTACATGTCTAGTTGGCATGTTGATGTGTCACTCCACTTGATGTGTCGACATCTTGAATTGTGTGTAAGGAGATCATGGCTGAAATGGTTATGACGGATTCCTATGACACGTAAGAGCTATTTCTAGAAGATTCAATGATGGGTGAAGACATGCAAGACATGTGGAAATTGATAAAGTTGAGTACTATATACTTTTCTACAATTGTGGGGTTTGGGTTCCTATTTTCTTGAAGAATGGTAAAACCCTAATATGGCTATCTTTGGAAGTTGCCCTAAAAAGGAAAGCGCATGATATAAGCATTTTTAGGGTTGTAGACTGTGATAGGAAAAGAGTGTATTTTTGGTATATGGCTGCAATATCTTTGTTAAAGTAGTTAATGAATTTGAAATTGTAAGGATTTAAAAGAATTTGCACAATACTTTCCTTTAGAGATTAGTGTAGGAAGTTGTTTCCACACCTAAGTTTCCTTACATGCTCCACTTTGATTTTGCTCGGTAATGTTGTGCTTTGTTTCTCGGTGTCCGCAAAATTCTTTATCCATTTCCTTATCTTTTTGATAAACATTGTATGAAGTTTCTCTTCATCGGTTTCTCTTTAGCATCCTCTTGTTCATCCCTTCACCCTCACCATTTTGTAATGAATTGAGTTGTCTCTTAAATAGATATGATATCACCATTGTTAGGTTCTTGATATTCTTGATCTTGATGTGATCCACAATTCTCGCCAATTAGATTTAAAGAAAAAACTTATGTTTTATTTCGTTGAGATCTTCTTGCCAACTAGACAAATCAGCTTTAAATCAATTACTCATCTCTGGCTTATCTTGTTGATGAAAACAATGATAACTACTAGCTAACTCTATATTTAGCTCTGCCAACTAGATATATTTTTCATTTTTGAACTCCAGTTATTTTTCAGTTTAAACTCTTTGATAGTGTTTGTCAACACTTCAGTTTCCCTCGGGCTTCTCTGTCGGTTTACAATATATTTTTGGCTGTCGGGTTGTCTTGTGATTTTGCTCGTCGGTAATGCTCATCGGTTTTCTTGCTAGAGCATCACTGTGACTTGGCTATCGGTGATCTCTATCCGTCGGGTTCCACTGACCATTGGTGTTTGTAGTCACAATGTGAATGCTTGTCTTTTATGCATTGAAAAAAGTATAATATTTATCTCTCTGATCCTCTGAAGTCTTTGACACTTTGATTATAACCGATTAGATTATATCAAGTTGACAACAATGAAAATACAATCCATTAACTGATTTATTGTCTTGCATTATCCTTTTGCATTTTGGTTATCAACTTAACATCTTTAAACATTCAATTAGTTACATGGCATCATAGAAGGCTACATTGCAATGTCATGTGCATTCTTATCATTTCTTTCTTATTTAAAAAAAAATATTCATTTTATGTTGGAAATTAACTTCAAATTAATAGATTATTTCTCAAGTATTCAATTTATCAAAATAATTTTCATTTGGCCTATTTACATGTGTGACCTGTTAGTTCCTTTTCTTGCTGACATATGAAATAATCTCAACAAGCTTTCTCTATTTATCCCAGACACTAATCAAGCAAGATATAGAATGACACAAACAGGGTTTTTAAACCCTCTACAATTTGAGCTCCATAAACTCGGGCGGGAATACCCTTCTAGCTTAGAATAGTCAAATCACAGAATCATTCTAGCAAATATGAATAGAATTACAAGGATTGACCTCTACAACATTTATTTGACAGATCAAAACATAAAGGTAAAGATCAATTTTAATAGTGATAGTGAACTATTTCACTGGAAAATAGACCAGTGTTTTATCCTAGGGTATGGAGTCACTTATAAATATTCATAACCAATTGTTCATGAACAAGAGCTTAAAACATCAACAGATCTAACATAAAAATAGATATACCTTATATATCTACCTTCACACATATGACAACTTAATTCATCAAATTCATTATAAACCCTGCATCTCACTGAAACAACCCTAAGGAAATTTTAATCTTTCCTTGAAAGAACCCTAAAACTATTTTAAAATCTACCTAATGGACGTATAAATTGAACATTCAATTTAAATAAAATTTAGAACACAACAATGAAGACAAAATACTCATCATATGTTTCAGAAACTATTGATGGATTTCATTTGTATTCATGATCAAAAGTTGCTATTACATTCAACAATAAATTTCAAAACCCTACTCCAAATATATCGGTCTTAAACCAGATTTTATACAACTTGAACTTGTACTCCCAAATGAAAAAATGGCTATCTCTCTCCTAGTAGTCTTGGATTCCTTTTATAACTAAGGATGCAACAAGTTATGGACTACATGGGAAAGATTTACAAAATCTTTTACAAAAACTTTTAAAACTAACATAAAAGCCAAAATTACAACACATCATGGGTGGCAAAAGCTGGTGAAGTCTAAACAAAATTTGTTTTTGCAGTTTGAATATATATTTCTTATCCCTTCAACTTTACATCCCACCTGTTCACTTCCTTGGCAATGGGCCAATCAAAAGTCTTTTCCAAATCCATCTTAGCAACAACTTCTATCCATCTGGCATCTAGGGTTGTTCTGGCCTTGGAAATAAACTTTTCCATATCTCTCTTAACCTTGAAGAGGTTATCAATTAATTCATTGAAAAACTTGGCTTCAATATCTTTCTCCAGGGGCTACTTCATCTCTTCATCTTTGAATATCCCATCAAATTCAGTTGTCTAATATGATTGTAGCTTTAATGCACCAGCTTCATCATAGATCTTTGGAATTAAGGGAGGACACTAATCACCAAATAATAGCAACTTATTATCTATCATATCAGATTTGTCATTGAAGAAGGCATACGTATCATTTAGCTCATTGATCATCTCAATGGTCTCTGTGATTTTATCAGGAAAATCATCACTGTATAACATGACTGTCTTTAATTTATCCATTAGCTTGTTTCTTCCTGACCAGGTCTTGAATGTAGGCTCCAAGAATGTCATAGCTTCAACAACTATCTTTGAGGCTTCTTGCAGTGAGCCATACAATGTGTGTATTATGTCAGTCTTCTTCTTCAAAACATCAATTCAATGTTGTAGTATGGGAAATATGATAGTCATGACTTTTGTACTTTGTCCCTATGACAATTCCTTAGATTGGTCTTCTGCCAATGCTGAATTTTATTTTGTTTCCATGGCAACATCTGTTTCAACTTTTGATGCTTCCTAGGGGGCTGGAGTTTTTTCTCTCTTACTTTCTTCCAACTCTTCCTTTAATTTTGCAAGTTGCTCCCCCATGGTGTGATTAATAATCACAACTTCTTCATGCTTCTTAGCTAATGCCATCATTTGACCAAAAGTTGTTTCATACCTCTTAGACATATCCTCCACTTTTGCTAAATTCATAAATGACACTTGGGTCATTAACTGAGCTATCTTAGTGTCACTAGTTTTTTTCAAGTTCTAGATCATCTTATCTACCCTTATTTCCTCTCTTATTATCATAACCAGAGATTTCTATGTAGCAGGGGCCAAGGACCAAATAGCTAAATTCTTGGATTTAGGATCAAATCCTGATCCTTTCAATACTTCATCAATCTCAAATTTTGTTTTCATTAAGGGGTATTCTTGCCTCCTGATCTGATCAATGATAAAGTTGGACTGTAAGTTCCAATCTAGCATCAATAGCACCCCACTATTCTGCACTAACAATCTTGCTTGTTCCATAGTAATCAGTTCACTCTCAGGATCATAATCCTGGAGTATTTTCACAATCTCTTCATTTTTATCTACTTGTCCTTCACCTATGGTTAAAATTTGTCTCAAGTTTTTTTGTTTTAACTTGATCAAGAAAGTCTTGAATTATTTAGAATTTATAAATTCATCATCCTTGATGAATTCTATTTCTATCATCACCCTTTCATCAATTTCTGGGAGAAGGATCATTTTATTATCACCTTGGCCTTCATCCTGAGGCTCTTTCTGTATTTGCCTTTTCAATTTTTGAAAATACTTGCCATGCTTTGTTATTATAGATTTGTGTTATGCCTTGCATCCAAGTCCCTACATTTTGTGTGCAAAATGTTGGGTCCCCATTTTTTCTACTTTGCTTTTTGTTCTGGCCTTGCCTTTTCTTTCTTTTCCTTTTTGTCTTCTCCCTCCGGGTGTTCTTCTTCCCTGGAGTGTGTCGTTTCCTTGGTTCATTTTTCTTCTCTGGGATCCTAGATCTTGGAGGTTGCCTTTTGGTGGGAATTTTGATTCCGGACTTTGGGATTGTTTGCGATGATGTTCCTAGTTCCTAGGAATATCATCGTAAGGAATCCCCGGGCCCAGAGTCTGGGTGTTTTGCTTAACTTGAAAGTTTCAGAGTGCGGAGGATTTCTTTTTACCACGGGTATAAATAGACTCGCCTGTCATTATCACACTTACCGCGTTTAAAATCTTTGAAGCACTTAGAGCAAGATTGAGCGATTTTCAAAGCAATTAGCAGAGTAGTTACAGAGGTTTGCAATAATCAGAATTTAACACCTACTGTTCTTAGACGTGCTCTAGTGCTCCATGGTGGTGATCTTGACAAGCTTGACGATTCAAAGCTATTACAGAGTTCTCCTAGTAATCTTCCCATCCTCCACCTTCTGTGTTTCCAGGTTGGTTTCTATGCTTCCCTCCTTTTCACTTTGCTTTTTGTTTCTTAGTTTTCTGTGTTTTTTCTCATCTTTGTTTTCGTTTGCTTCATTTTTGGTTGGTTTTTTTTCGTTTGCTTTGTTCCTCTGTTGTTTCTTTTGGTCTTTTGGTTTTGTTGCTTGCGGGTGGCTCGGCTTTGCCAGAAGGTTGTCCACCTTCTGTGTAGCTATAAATAGTTGTAAATAGCTTGTAAATATTTGTAAATGGTTTGTAAATACGTGTGAGTAGTTTTTAAATATTTTGTGAATAGCTTGTAGATAGCTTGTATTCTGTGTAAACAGCTGTATATTTTAGTTTCGGCTTTGTCTAGTTCTTCCTGCGGGAGTCATCCGCTTGTATATTCATGTATATTTGTATATTTCTATAGGTAACCCCTGTATATATCTCTCCTTTCCATGTATCTACCCTTCGACTTCTCTGTATATCCTTTCGGGTGGCTCGGCGAGCTGGTCGAGTCACCTTTGCTGTTGGTTTTTCGCTTCAAGCTTGCTTCGAGGCAGAAAACCACCTGTTTGAAACTTGGCTCTTGGCCAGTTTCAAATAGGTGGTTTTCTCTCTCCTCCATCAAGGCTTTCAGAGCCTCATTTATTTCCCATGTGTGCAATTACTTTTGGCCATGTGGCTTTCCCTTTTCACGCGTTCGAGCAGCCTCCTCCGTCGCCAGTGCCATCCCATCCATTCAATGCTGACGCACGTGGCGTCCACGTGGAATTTCTTCCACATTCTTCTTTACTAACGGTCATTTCTCTAGGCTTCAGGCTCCCTTTTTGTCATCCATCCCATGTCTTCGTCAAGTGTGACAAATTTTCCCAAACCCCGAGATGTAATGAAGATACCTAGTTTATGTTTTGCTTTTTAGATACTTAAGCGAAAACTAACTTTTCAGGAAAAGAAAACGGCGTGGTGGTAAGATCTCTGGACCCCAGAGTTACTATTTTATTTTGATAAATATGTTCTGACGGTCGCTTTGTCTCGCAGGTCCGGACTTCACTTAACAACCATGTCTGAAGCGTCCGCATCATCACCTCTCGGAAGTCCAGATTTGCCAACCACAACTAAGACCAGGGCAGCAGCAAAGTCTAAAATAGAGAAGGCCCTGGCAAAGCTCCCCCTCACCATGAAGTATATGCAGGGTGAGGAGATTGTGGGCTCAAAGATTGAGTCTAAGATAAAGTTGATGACCGACACCAGCGTTGGGACTTGGGCAGAAATGCAGGCTCTAGTAAAAATCATGCATATATAGTGATAGGGTGGAGATTCACTCGCTACTAACATTGGAGTAACTGAAATTCTTCGGGCAGCTTGCTTCCCATACTCCGTGTAGTCTCTAGAGCTTGTGCTTACTCTGGCGGCCCACTATAACTCCTCCGTCCGAGCCGTCATGTTAGCACCTGCTGAACCATTGGGGTTCCCCACCCCACTGGTGTCCCTGGACCAAGCCACCTTCCAAATCAGCCTGGGCACCCCGCAATTTGATCAAGCTGCAGTGGTTACAAGGTCAGATGCCTTGAAAGAATTCACCGAGCTGGAGGAGGCCTCTCAGTTGTACATAAACACCAACTGGCTCAAAGTCCCGAAGAGGGACCACAAAAGAATGAAGATAGACATTCCCCACTCTAAATTCAAAGAGAGCATCCAGATGGGGATGATTGCATTGGCATGGGTGTTTGGGCAGCCCTCCGCCCAAGAATTTACAAAATGGATGTACTACTTTCTGTTCGCCATGTCCACTAAGGGACAATTCTTCGACTGGGCTACCATTATTTTCAACCATGTCGACTCCCAGTTCCGGCAGCTGAACAAGGACAAGAAGTTCTACATGACTTCTTATGTTTTCTGGGCCCTAGCTCATCAGAGGCCCCATCTCATCAGAGGCCCCACTCCAATGGCCTACTCACAGACGTCATCCTCAGTTTTGGTTCAGGACAAAAGGCACCGTGGGACCATTTCCCACAAATTCAATGGGAGGCCAGCTTCCCCAGTTACTACCGGATAAACGATTGCTTCATTTACTATCATCTGCTAACGCCCACCCGGGATGCCGGATACCGCCTATCTACTAAGGCGATAAAATTGGTAAGTAGTTATGGAAACTACTACAATTAATTCCAGTAGCATACCTACATTAGGGTTGTCGGCTTCTCCGGGAAACCCTACTTGTTGCCTAGACATTATGGGGACAAGATCGTGCTGCTGGAGTACTGTAGACAAATGATGGAGCTGCATACCTTCTTGGGCCACAAGAAGGTCACCAATGTTTTGTTCCCAATCTCTTGTGGGAACTATACCTGCAGTCTAGCCACTGCAAATGAGGCAGACAATGAGCTTAAAAGTTACAACTTGCAGGAGTTCTATCTGGCGTGGAAAAATTTTGATCCACATGGCCGAGTCGCAACAACACTGCCTCGGGCTTCGGAGCCCCACCAAGCACATATGGAAGACTTCTGGGCAGATCGCCAGGATGATATGGATGTGCACAGCTGGCATTATGATAGAATGATAGCTGGAATGATGCGGGAGCTAAAGCTCTGGAGATTCCCGGAGGGCTTCTCTGATACCACCCCCTCCACAGATCCCTAGTACAAAGAAAAAGGGATTGATAAATTGGCACTGCCCGCAATAAATTAGGCCACCTAAGAAAATCACTCCATTATAGACTTCACTCAGGAAATTTTTGAGCGAAGTCATACATACTTCAAGCGGGTGTGCCCCGGGAGTGCGTTCCTTGGTCCCCGACCGGTACCCAGAACAAATTCACCACCAGTATTAAGATCGACCCCGGGGGCCGGGACCTCTTCAACAGCTGGGACTTCTACACAGGGCACAGCCAAAGGAAAGGGGATAGACCTGACCCCCTCCACGCAGCAGGTTCCCATACAAGAATAGCTTCAGCAATCCATGGCGGCCTCCCAAGAAATGAGGGAGCAACTATTGACGAAGCTGGCAACTCCCCCGCTCATGTCCAGGCTGATTCATTCCCCTTCCTCCCCGTCACTGGCAGCCCTAATGGCCAGGGCGACCGGGATTGATCCCATGGAGGCAGCAGCAATTACCGATGCGGGACCACCTCTAATTAGTCGGAGGAAAAGAAAGCACATACAATAGCCAAAGGTGGAACCAGCACCAAGGGCTTCCCTCCCCAAAGAGGTAGAGATCCTCTCTTCAAGTTCCCCGGAGCCGGAGAAAGAGGCAGAACAAGCAGGAGACCTAGCCAGTCCCCCTCTAGAAGAAGAGTTTGATCTGTTTGCAGCCGATGAGTTTGGAAACCTGCAAGGGGATGACACACAAGCAGGGATAGAAGTCCTGGAGCAAGAACAAGAGGCTGTGGATCTCCGGGATCAAGAAGAGGAAGCTGCAGGACAAGAAGAGTAGAAAATAAAAGAGCTAAGACCGGAGATTGTCTCCGGAGCTCAGGCAGCACAAGGTCTGGGAGTGGGCCAACAACTGCTAAGTGAACCAAAGGCATCCACTGGGGAACCCAGACCTGAAACTTTAGGACCAACCGTAATCCTAGCCACTGTGTTCCAAGGGCCACTACCGGGGGTGACCTTCGGGCAGATAGTAACAGCGGCCCAAACTTTGAATCTTGGCTAGACACCTCCCATACTTCCCAAAGAAGTGCCAATGACAGAAGAAACCCAGCCAGGGGCAGAGAAAGATAAGGGAGAAGAACAACATGAAGAAGTCTCCGAGGAAGCCGATCAGGGTCCAGACTCACCAATTGGTATCCGGGACTAGGCTAAGGATGTGGAGATTGAGGATGTTGCTGAAGAATAAATATCAGTAGAAAAGAATCAAGAAGAAGTGCCGGCAGAAAAGGAGATTGAGGAGGTGCATGTTGACAAGGAGCAACCACCACCGGACACTGGGAGAGGATCCGAAGAACAAGCTCTGGAAGGAAGGCCACCTCTCCCACCTCTGTGGCTAGTAGAAAGCAAGAAGAGAAAAGCCCCATCCACTCCAACAGCCCTTATCTCCTTGGCTGAAATGATGGCCTTGGCTCAGTCCCGCCAAAGGCAAAGAAGGCCCGGACAGTTCATACCCTTCAAACTGGGCTGGGCAGAGAAACAATTGCTGTGATAGCAATGCCTCCCCTAGATGCCGATGAAGTGACTGTAGATCTCGCAGATTATAATATCGCAGAGGTACACTTGGAAAAAAGAGGGAAGCAGGGTGAAGTGGACCTACTAAAAGAAGCGGCAAGGGCAGTGGAGGCCCGATACAAAAAAGAGGCCCAAAGGCTCAAGATAGAGAAGGAGAAGAGTGCCAAAATTATGGGGATAATTACAGAGATGGCCAAACCCATCAACACCATCTCTCCACAAGCCTCCACTTCAGAAGAGTTACCGCAGAGTGACATAGGCTCCCTGTGAGTAATGAAGAAGAAAGCCCAAGCAATTGATGAATGGGCCAATCTGCAGATAGGAAACATCTGACATTTCCTAGTATCCACTCTCCCAGACCTATACACAGCCTGGTAGGTCATTCACCAGGCAGAAGCACTAATTGAGCAGTGGGAGAGTGATGGTGAGAATTACCAGGCGTGGAAGGCAGAACTCGAAGAGCTCCTCACCCTGAGAGAAGCTATAGTTTTCAAATCTGGAATTCTGGGTGAGGAATTATTTGATTTTGTAAGGACTCAGCACTCCAGACTGGAGCTCAAATTAGAGGTAACCAAGAAACTGGTAGAGTCCTTGCAGGAAAAGGTGAACAAGGTAAAATATTCTTTTAATTTATGTAAATATTTTGTAATAAAGGTTTCCGGGATAGATCCCTTCAACGCAGATACTTATACTCCCAAGGAGTCAGTTTTGGGAGGTTTTGATGAAATGGTGGGCTCCCAGTATCAATCTCTGGAGGGGATGGATGGGGCCAAAATGATTAAGCTGACCAAGGTGGTGCTCAGAGGCCATGACGCCGCAAAGATGGTAGATGAGTTTAGAAGTAATGTTCCAAAACTGGGGAAAAAGGTTGAGATGGCCAGATTCAGAAAGGCCAGTCTGAAGAAGATTGATGAAGATGGCATTTTATGCCTCCTTTAGGCCTTTGGTGATAATAAACAGCCTTGAATTTCTTTGGGAGCTAGAGAAATTTGAGCATTCAACATTCTTTATTCTTTTGGGAGCGTAAGTCCCCAGATCCCGGAGTTCCAGATCTAAAGTTTTTGTATTCTTTAAAGAGATCCGTGTCCCGGTACCCGAGGCTGACTGGTCACTTTCAAAGGTGGTTAATAAAGACTATCAGAAGGTAGTTGGGCACATCAAGAGGCATTGGCTTGGCAGTTGGCTTCTGACAGGGTGATCTTCTCAAGACGCTGTTCAAGGGTACACCTGGCACATTGGAGACAGGGTGCCACATTTCCCATTTATGAGGCATGTAGCCTCAATCCCTAGTGGACCTACTTTCTTCCCTCTTCTCTCCGGCTCTTTTCTTGAGGCCGATTCTTCTGATGTATATTTTATCTTCTTCTTCTGATATGGCAGACCTATTCCATCTCCAGGTCTTTTGTAGGGTGGCGCAGGTAGTACCGGCCCCCAGATATTGTATTTTATTCAAATGTAGTAAGTTAGGGTTAGGGTTAAAGAGTTGTATAAATAGGTAAATCATCCCATTTCCAAGGGTCGACAAAATTGATGATTTTATTGTCCATAAGAAATAGCAAAGTAATTTCTCGCCTGTTCAATTGCAGAGCTCAATGCTCTTTTGTTCTGTCTTAGTAGTAGGATGCTCCCTTGGAGCCACCATTGTATCACGCACCAGTACTCACTGGATTGAACATTAATGAAGAAGGAAGGATTTATGGAAATGCTGTTGTTATCATCTCTGCTTCCAAGTTAATGGTATTTCATGTTTTAATTTTCTGCATGTCCTTTGCTCTGAATTTGTTGAAGTAGATTAACAACCTCTTTATTCCCGCTACTGATAAAATGCTAACTGATGGTTGTGTATTTCTTCAATATTTAGTATAGTCTTTCAAAGTATTGTTGATGTTCCAGACTTTTCAGCATGACTATAGTTAGATAAATGCTCCTAACCCTGCAGTATCTTTTTTGTTTTATTTGTGAAGTGTGGAATACTCTGAGAAACCTTTACTATTCTGAATCTCCAGGAAAGATGAGTTGAAGTAACCAGCTATCCCCCTCGGAAACAGTCACCTCTCCCAACCGAGCCCTGCACTGTCCTGACCTGAAACCCAGGTGCTTGAAGGCCTAGAGGATTTATTTCCCTCGGACAACCTTTATAGGTGGAGTTGGCCAATTTCTCTGGAATTCGGTGACAACTTATGACTGTTGGCAGAACCAATCAACAAAACCCCGTCAATAGAAACTGGCGTTAGAAGGAGGGCATGAGCTCATCCCCCTCCCAAGATTCTAATTTTACACCTCCTAAGGGTTCCCCGAGTTGTAGTTTTAGGAGACAAGCCTTTAGTGGGATTGGGTCCTTTTCCCCAGGAAAATTTGAAAGAATCCTCAGATCTGCCCTGAATCCTGGAAGGTTTGTCGAACTTGAGCCTCCTGCTCAAAAGAAACGGATGTCGAAAGTCCTACCAGCCACTGTTGTCTGGGGATCTACCATACCCCTAAATACCTAAACTCCCCAGACAGTCCTAGGAACCAGTACTCAAACTACCCAACAAATAGTTCCCCCAATGGCTGTCTACTTTGGAAACGTTGGGTCCCCAATGGGCACTTTTCTAGGTGCAATTAACGACTTACCCTCTCACCCGGAGAAGATTTGCTCGTGATATGAGCATTTAGGCTCGCAGACCAGAGAAGAACATTTGCAGGCATACAAAGATGCCATGAATCGACACCAGATCCAACATGAAGATGTTGTGACCCGCATGTTTCCCTTGTCCTTAGGACAAAGAGAGTTGAACTGGTACCTAAACCTTCCCGCCAACTCCATCAACACTTGGCAGGATATGGAGGACGCCTTCCTGGCTGCCTTTCACGTGCATGTGGACCCAGCCTGGTCCCATAGCCAGTTCATCTCCATCAAGAAGGAACCCAATGAGCCTCTCGCAGCATTCAACCATAGGTTCCAGCGTGCCCTGAAGAGGTGCACAGGCCCTTTTGTCCCATCGCCAAACGTTACCATACAGACATACCTTAATGTGATGGACCCCTTCGTTGCCACTCTCCTCTAGAGAACAACTGCCCCGAGCGATTGGGATACATTGGCAAAAGTCTACAACCTGGCCTTAGAGTTATCTCGCGGTCTTAATAAATCCCCGGGCGGGATTGGACAGAACACGCCTTTCAACATGATCCCTGGCAGAACCACTTTTGCCGGGGGTAACAATCCCAATCTAGCAATAGGTGCCCCTTCAATGGTAGTAAATCCTCCACCACCGGTGATAGACCAGTAGACACGATATGTTTACCCCTCCCAGACCTAGATAACACTGGGTCCGGAACTCTTCCCGTGGAACCTACCATAGCAGATACAACAAACTCAGACACAACCATCCGGAGTGCCCTTCTTCCAGTCATCTACGGCTGGGGGATTGCTACGCTTGACTCCGGTTAATCCTTCTGCTTTCCCAGGAAGCCAACAACAACCACAGCCATCCCACTGTGACACTAACACTCAGTTGACCGCCGAGGTTGAATCCCTCTGGTGAATGCTGTCCACCTTGACCATGGACATGGGTCAGCTAAAGGCTGGGTCCTACGCGCCCCAAAACTCAAATTCTCAGAGGGGAAACATCTTCTCTGGCCAGCGAAACAACAATGCCGGAGGAAGAAACTTCAACAACGGGCCTATGCCCAACCAATAACAATGGAATAGCAACGCTAACATCGGAGGCCCACCTCTAAACCAAAACACCAACCAAAATGGTGTTGGACCATCCCATTTCATGCTAGTCATAGATTTCCAGCCCATGACTAATTGGTGTCGGCTGCACAATACAGGTTCGCACAATGAAGTGAATTGTGCCACTTTGGAGAAAGTCATAATGATTTCCTAGCTGGACAGGCAGCAATCGTACGATACCACTCCTCTAAAGCCCCCTGTCCAAGAGAAAACCCATAGTGCCTTTACCTGTGACACCATCTTCTTCGGAGCTTCCAGGGAAGATGAAGAAGAGTCTAAATTTCAGGGGTTCTTCGATGAATCCATTCCGCCTTTTGAGGCCAACGCCTTTACCAATTCATGGGCTCCATACAACACCCGGAGCCAGGCGGGTAAAGGACCAGTTTATACGCATATACCTCCTACCAAAGATACTCCCCCTCCCCAGAGTAATACAATTGATCGACCTGCCCTCCAAAAGGTCCTAGTTCTAACCAAGCAAAAGATCTCACGGAGGAAAATCATCAGTTCCCAGGGGGAAGATTTGATATTACGAAGGTGTTAGAATAAACCACCACCTCCATGACCTTGATGGAGGTTTTGCTAAATTGTCCCAAGAAGAAGAAGTCCCTTCTGAAGATCTTGGGGAACCCGGAAGCCGTCACCCGCCCACCCAAGACCGTCTCCTTTGAAGATGCTAACGTGGCTGTCTTCTAGGAAAATAATGATGATCCTCCCTTCTTGCTAGGCCTGAACATTTACGGCAAAAATATACACAACTACCTAGTGGACTCCAAAGCTTCGGGTAATATCATGCCTTTATCCATTTGTCAGAAGCTCGGACTCCACCCCACCCTGTCTAATGGCACAATGATCCAACTAGATAAGACTGCTGTAAAAATGGTGGGGGAATTGAAGAATATTTGGATACACCTTATCTAGGACCCCAGGATAGCCAGCATTATCGACGTCCAAGTGGTGGACATCCCAGAGACTTATGGGATGTTACTAAGTCATAATTGGTCTAAGTCCTTAAATGGATACTTTTTGACCGACTTCACCCACTTGTGGCTTCTGTGGGAAGGAGAATCCAATCAGATCTGGGTTGAAAGTGAGCCCAGGATGAAACAGGCCCTTACCAAAGTTGAGAGGGTCAATGAGGTCCTTTTTTCTGAGGTTTCTCTGGGGGTATACCGCCCTCTTGAAATTTTGACATTTGATTTCATCCCCGGAGAAGATCCCATAGTGCTGCAAAGAGCATGGGACTTTGAAGAAAAGGTGAGAGTTGAAGTTAACTCTCAGGGCCCCACAACGACCCTTGACACACTCCTATCCGACACTTAGTGCTGATTGCATTACCAAAAACATTCAGAGCAAGAGTGTGAGCCCTGCCTATCGATTGCTACCTGGCAACTTGATATCCTCCGGAGTGGACACATAGCCGATTCCTCAGAACCTAGTACCTCTGCGGGATGCACTCCTTTGGTGCCATCTGCCCAGGAATCACAAACCGAAGCGTCTCTGGGTATAAATCCCACTTTCACACCAGAATTTTAGGAGAAAATTTCCAAGTCTCCCAGTGACAATCCAAAGAAAACTCCCCTTCCCCAGCCCCCGATTGCAAACAATGACTTATGGACCCTTAAATTTGACGGGTCTCGATCCAAACAAGGCTGTGGGGCTGGGGTAGAATTAATCAACCAGCGGGAGAAATCCTTCCTCACTTCCTACAGACTGCAGTTTAACTGTACAAATAATGTCACGAAGTACGAGGCCTTGGTCCTTGGACTCCTATTCGCACTAAGGAAAGGTATCACCCACCTCCGGGCTTTGGGTGATTCAAAGTTGGTTGTTAAACAGGTCTGGAGTCAATACACATGTCATGACAAAAGGCTGGCCGCATACCACAACTGGGCTTGGAGCCTTATTGAAGATTTTGATGCCTTTGGCATTGACCTTATTCCCTAGCGACAGAACTATGTCCCGGATGCCCTAGCCGTTTCTGCCAGTACACTTGAGCCGATGGCCGGCTCACGACTCTAAAAAATTTTAGTTGAAATGGTCCCCACCCCCTCCATTCTACATAATATCACCCATTTTTAGGTTTCTGAGGATGACCAACATATCCTGGCCTTCATGGCCAACGTTGGTGTCTTTGAGGATCAGATAGTGGAAGAACGAGACCATGATGACACTGGGCAGGGTGGTGAAGATGATGGGATTATGGATTTTCCCACCAACACTATCCCCAAGGGGATGGTTGCATTAGAGAGAATCTTTGATTTGGACCCTCAGGCCTGTGAGAAGGTATCATCCTCCTCTAAGGGAGGAAAATTTGAAAAAGTTAACATCGGCCAGCCCGGTGAAGAAAAGATCATCCACATAGGCACCTCCTGTTCCCCTGAGGAAAAGGAGAAGATTCTCGCGGTTCTCTGAGAATACATTGACATGATTTCTTGGGGGTATGAAGATCTAAAGACTTATGACACATCCATCATGACCCACACCATCCCCCTGAAACCAGATGCTAAGCCCTTTCGAAAAAAGCAAAGACCAGTCAACCCCTTGATAGAGCCCTTGATTCGTCAGGAGGTAGAAAAAGTGCTGTCAGCTTAGATTATCTTTCCAATCTGACACACTACATGGGTTGCCAACCTGGTCCCAATTAGGAAGAAAAATGGTGAGATCCGCCTTTGCGTGGATTTCCAAAATTTGAACAAGGCATCTAAAAAAGATAATCACCCTCTCCCCTCGTTGGATGAGGTGTTGCAGATAGTAAATGGATCCCAGATGATGTCTTTCCTGGATGGATATTC
>MU227866.1:2322426-2356415 GCA_018584345.1 Thuja plicata | reverse complement strand
CGTTTGCGTACAGGAGAATGCCCTTCGGCTTAATCAATGCAGGGGCTACATTTCAGAAGGCCATGGACATCGCGTTTGAAGGCCTTGTAAACCGGTGCATAATCATCTACATGGATGATTTGACTGTCTTCTCCTGGGACAGGTGTAATCATGCCACCCACCTCGCTCAGATCTGTGAGAGGTGTCTCCAGTTTGGAATATCCCTCAACCCTAAGAAGTGCATATTCGGGGTCACCGAGGGGAAATTACTTGGGCATATTGTCTCTGCGAATGGTATATCCATAGACCCTGATAGAGTCAAAGCATTGCTAAACTCACAGATGCCTGGTAGCAAAAAAAAGATGTGATCCTTTTTTGGAAAAATCAACTTCGTACGTCGATTCATCACAGGATTCACAGAGATAGTTAAACCACTCAACGAAATGATGAAAAAGGATACCAAAATTGAGTGGAGTCCTGAAGCAAAGCGGGCGTTCGCCCAAATAAAATAGACCATCACGGAGGCACCTGTTCTGGATAGTCCAGACTATTCCCTTCTATTTTACATATACTCATTTGCTTCGCCGCATTCTGCCGCGGCCGTGTTAACCCAAAAAGTTGAAGGGGAGGAACAACCAATTTCCTTCATGAGTTCCCCCTTCAAGAACGCCGAAGTTCACTATTCGTCACTAGAGAAACAGGCCTTTTCTCTTGTTTGAGCTGTAAAAAAGTTCCGGCATTATATTCTCTGGAGAAAAGTGCATGCTATTATCCCGGACGAGGCTGTCAAATCTATGCTAATGCAGAGTGAATTGGGCGAGAGATGGGGGAAATGGATGGCCATCCTCCAAGAATACGATTTAGAGATGCAGCCCATGAAAATAGTCTGAGGCCAGGGACTAAGTAAAACAATAGCAGAAGAGACTCCCCGAATAGAATGTCATACTTACACAGTGGAGTCCATTACCCAGGATCTGTGGTATACCGATTTGGTATATTTGTTGTTGAATAACAAATGCCCGGAGGGATTGCCTCCCCACAAACGTCGTTCCCTGTAGATGAAAAGCGCTCATTTCATGATCAAAAACTCCACGCTCTACCGTCGGAACTACGAGGGAGTGTATCTCCGGTGCATTGACAGAGACCAAGCTGTGAAAATAATTGACAAGTTTCACGGATAATTTGGAACCGGGCATGGGTCAGCTGACGCCACTGCCCACCAGATCCTCTGGGCTGGATACTATTGGCCCTGTATCTTCAAAGATGTTTATGCTCATGTCAGAAAATGCCATACTTGCCAAACTGCAGCACATCGTGAGCGTAACCCAGCCATGCCTCTGCAACTAGTCTACGAGGCTAGACCCTTTGCCCAATGGGCATTTGACTTCACCGGGGAGATCAACCCCAACTCATCTGCCAACCACCGATACATTCTGACTGCTACTGATTATTGCACCCAGTGGTCTGAAGCTATCCCTTGCAAAAACAACACGGCAGACATGGTTATCAAGTTCTTGGAAGAGAACATCGTCACAAGGTTTGGAATTCCCTTTGCTTTGGTATGTAACAATGGTCTGGCATTTTCTTCCACACAGTTACTCAAATGGACCTACAACTGAAGGATCACACTAAAGTTCTCCAGCAACTATTACCCCCAGGGCAATGGTGTTGCTAAATCAACAAACAAAAATCTACTTGAGGTGATCAAGCATTTGTTAGAACAAAATCTCCGGGATTGGCACCAAAAATTGAGATACGCCCTCTGGGCGGATCGTATTCGTATTAAAGCTGCCCTGAGAACATCCCCATTCCACTTGGTTTATGGTCAGAATCCTGTATTCCCAGTCAACTTACAGATCCCAGTTTTACAATTTATGCAGGAATTCAACAGTAGGGACAACATTATGGAGGTTTGGCTCCTGAATCTGGTGCGGATGGAGGAACAACAAGACGCCGCCCTTGAACATTTCGTGCATCATCAAGCAGTAGTAAAATGATGGTTTGACAGGAGAGCCCAATACAAGGCCTTTCAGACCTCGGATCTGGTCTTGTTGTGGGATAAGGTCTGAGAGAAGAAAGGAAAGCACACCAAGTTCCAGCGGCTCTGGCTCGGACCATACTTAATCTCAGAAATCTGCGGGGCAAATACTTATCGCCTTAACACCTTGATTGGAGAACCTGTCACGTTGCCTGTTAATGGGCAGTTTCTCAAACATTACTTTGAGTAAGGGTAAGTTTGTCTGAAGTTGTATTATATGTAAATATCCTCTTGTAAATAGTCTGGTTGAGTTCCCTACAGGGCAGTCTTCCTTTTTTCCTTTTTGTTGTCTTTATTTTTGCTCTTGGCTTTCTTTTTGGTCTCAGTGTTTTGCTCCGTCTTGCAGGAATTGGAATTTTTTGCATAAACTTGGCCTCTGGTGCAATGCCTCCGGCATGGTGAACTTTAGAATCTATCTTTATCAGGGTGGAGTCAACCCGGTCTTCGGGATTATTTGCAGGTTATGGCACATTTTCGAGTAATCTCCATTGGGCATTGTCTCTGAGAGTCTGGCAATTAGTGAACAATAATAATGTAAGGAACAAGTAATCAGACACGCTGGGGGTAGATCAGCTATACTGGTTGGTTGATCCACATCTGAAAATCAAAAGAAATTCTTCCCGGGTCTGGAGTTTTATCCTCTCCAAATATCTAAATATAGGTGGATAGGTGAAAGAAGTACCGCCATTTGAATTTTAGCTAAGCTTGGGCTCAATGGTGAAAGAAGTACCGCCTTCCCCACCCAGAAATAAATAAATAATGAGGAAAAGTGGGGTCAAACTCCGGTCTCTGGGAGGAAAGAAATTAAATTGATGACTGGTTCGATGTGATTAGTGTCGTTTCTCTATTTCCCCTGAGATCATCGGCTTGATTTCCTTTCAAAGCACACACGACACCACTGATGAAAGGCTACGGACTTACTCCTGTGTGGTCGAGTTCTCTTAGATATGCTGCCCTCTACTCGTCAAATGGTTCAGGAGGACATTTTGCTCCAGTTGTGATAACCAGAGATTCTATGGTTCTCAAATGCGCTAAGGCATTTGTCCTAGATAGTCGCCATTTGTTATGCCCTGCATCCCCGTCCCTACATTTTGTGTGCAAAATGTTGGGTCCCCTTTTTTTCTGCTTTGCTTTTTGTTCCAGCCTTGCCTTATCTTTCTTTTCCTTCTTGTCTTCTCCCTCTGGGTGTTCTTCTTCCCCGGAGTGTGTCATTTCCTTGGTTCATTTTTCTCCTCGGGATCCTGGATCCCGGAGGTTGCCTTTTCGTGGGAAGTTTGATTCCAGACTCCGAGATTATTTGCGATGATGTTCCTAGTTCCTAGGAATATCATCATAAGGAATCTCTGGGCCCAGAGTCCAGGTGTTTTTCTTAACCTAAAAGTTCTGGAGTGCGGAGGATTGCTTTTTACCATGGGTATAAATAGACTCGCCTGTCATTATCACACTTACCGCGTTTAAAATCTTTGAGGCACTTAGAGTGAGATTGAGCGATTTTCAAAGCAATTAGCAGAGCAGTTACAGAGGTTTGCAATAATCAGAATTTAACACCTACTATTCTCAGACGTGCTCTAGTGCTTCGTGGTGGTGATCTTGACAAGCTTGACGATTCAAAGCCATTGCAGAGTTCTTCTGGTAATCTTCCCGTCCTCCACCTTCTGTGTTTCCAGGTTGGTTTCTCCGCTTCCCTCCTTTTCACTTTGCTTTTTGTTTCCTTGTTTTCTGTGTTTTTTCTCATCTTTTTTTTTGTTTGCTTCATTTTTGGTTGGTTTGTTTTCGTTTGCTTTGTTCCTCTGTTGTTTCTTTTGGTCTTCTGGTTTTCCGCTTGCGGGTGGCTCGGCTTTGCCAGAAGGTTGTCCGCCTTCTATGCAGCTGTAAATAGTTGTAAATAGCTTATAAATATTTGTAAATAGTTTGTAAATACATGTGAGTAGTTTGTAAATATTTTGTGAATAGCATGTAGATAGCTTGTATTCTGTGTAAACAGCTGTATATTTTGGTTTCGGCTTTGTCTGGTTCTTCCTGCGGGAGTCGTACACTTGTATATTCATGTATATTTGTATATTTCTATAGGTAACCCCTGTATATATCCCTCCTTGCCATGTATATACCCTTCGACTTCTCTGTATATCCTTTCGGGTGGTTCGGCGAGCTGGTCGAGTCACCTTTGCTGTTGGTTTTTCGCTTCAAGCTTGCTTCGAGGCAGAAAACCACCTGTTTGAAACTTGGCTCTTGGCCAGTTTCAAATAGGCAGTTTTCTCTCTCCTCCATCAAGACTATTAGAGCCTCATTTATTTCTCATGCATGCAATTACTTCTGTCCATGTGGCTTTCCCTTTTCACGCGTTTGAGCAGCCTCCTCCGCCGCCAGTGTCATCCCATCCATTCAATGCCGATGCACGTGGCGCCCACGTGGACCTACTTCCACATTCTTCTTTACTAACGGTCATTTCTTTGGGCTTCGGGCTCCCTTTCCATCATCCATCCCATGTCTTCGTCAAGTGTGACAAATTTTTCTGGACCCGGAGATGTAATGAAGATACCCAGTTTATGTTTTGCTTTTCAGATACTTATGCGAAAACTAACTTTTTCAGGAAAAGCAAACGGCACGGTGGTAAGATCTCTAGACCCCAGAGTTACTATTTTATTTTGATAAATATGTTCTAACGGTCGCTTTGTCTCGCAGGTTTGGACTTCACTTAACAACCATGTCTGAAGCCTCTGCATCATCACCTCCCGGAAGTCCAGATTTGCCAACCACAACCGAGACCAGGGCAGCGGAAAAGTCTGAAATAGAGAAGGCCCTGACAAAGCTCCCCCTCACCATGAAGTATATGCAGGGTGAGGAGATTGTGGGCTCGAAGATTGAGTCCAAGATAAAGTTGATGACCGACACTAGCGTCGGGACTTGGGAAGAAATGCAGGCTCTAGTAAAAATCATGCATATACAGCGACAGGCTGGAGATTCACTCGCTACTAACATCGAAGGTTCTAGAATTCTTCAGGCAGCTTGCTTCCCATACTCCGTGCAGTCTCTGAAGCTTGTGCTTACTCTGTCGGCCCACTATAACTCCTCCGTCCGGGCCGTTATGTTAGCACCTGCTGAACCATTGGGGTTCCCCACCCCACTAGTGTCCCTGGACCCAGCCACCTTCTAAATCGGCCTGGGCACCCCACAATTTGATCAAGCTGCAGTGGTTACAAGGTCAGATGCCTTGAAAAAATTCACCGAGCTAGAGGAGGCCTCTCAGTTGTACATAAACACCAACTGGCTCAAAGTCCCGAAGAGGGATCACAAAAGAATAAAGATGGACATTCCCCGCTCTGAATTCAATGAGAGCATCCAGATGGGGATGATTGCATTGGCATGGGTGTTTGGGAAGCCCTCCGCCCAAGAATTTGTAAAATAGATGTACTACTTCCTGTTCGCCATGTCCACTAAGGGATAATTCTTCGACTGGGCTACCATTATTTCCAACCATGTCGACTCCCAGTTTCGGCAGCTGAACAAGGACAAGAAGTTCTACATGACTTCTTATGTTTTCTGGGCCCTAGCTCATTAGAGGCCCCACTCTAATGGCCTACTCACAGATGGCATCCTCAATTTTGGTCCATGACAAAAGGCACCATGGGACCATTTCCCACAGATTCAATGGGAGAACAGCTTCCCCTGTTACTGCCGGGTAAACGATTGCTTCATTTACTATCATCTGCTAACGCCCACCCGGGATGCCGGATACCGCCTATCTACTGAGGCGATGAAATTGGTAAGTAGTTATGGGAAATACTACATTCAATTCCAGCAGCATACCTACATTAGGGTCGCCAGCTTCTCTGAGAAACCCTACTTGTTGCCCAGACATTATGGGGACAAGATCGTGTTGATGGAGTACTGTAGACAAATGATGGAGCTGCATACCTTCTTGGGCCACAAGAAGGTCACCAATGTTTCGTTCCCAATCTCTTGTGGGAACTATACTTAGAGTCTGGCCGCCTCAAAGGAGGCAGATAATGAGCTTAAAATTTACAACTTGCAGGAGTTCTATCTGATGCAGAAAAACTTTGATCCACATGGCCGAGTCGCAACAGCACTGCCTCAGGCTTCGGAGCCCCACCAAGCACACATGGAAGACTTTCTGGCAGATCGCCAGGATGATATGGATGTGCGCAGCCGGTATTATGATAGAATGACGGCTGGAATGATGAAGGAGCTAAAGCTCTAGAGATTCTCAGAGGGCTTCTCTGATACCACCCCCACCACAGATCCCTAGTACAAAGAAAAGGAGATTGATAAATTGGCACTTCCCGTAATAAATTGGGCCACCCAAGAAAATCACTCCATTGTGGACTTCACTCAGGCAATTTTTGAGCAAATTCATACATACTTCAAGCGGGTGTGCCTCGGGAGTGCGTTCCTTGGTCCCCGACCGGTACCCAGAATAACTTCACCACCGGTATTAAGATCGACCCCAGGGGCCGGGACCTCTTCAGCAGCCGGGACTTTTGCACAGGGCGCAGCCAAAGGAAAGGGGATAGACCTGACCCCCTCTGCGCAGCAGGTTCCCATACAAGAACAACTTCAGCAATCCATGGAAGCCTCCCAACAAATGAGGGAGCAACTATTGACAAAGCTAGCAACTCCCCCGCTCATGTCCAGGCCGATTCATTCCCCTTCCTCCCTGTCGCTGGCAGCCCTAATGGCTAGGGCGACCGAGATTGATCCCACGAAGGCAGAAGAAATTGCCGATGCGGGACCACCTCTAATTACTTAGAGAAAAATAAAGCACATACAACAGCCAAAGGTGGAACCGGTGCCAAGGGCTTCCCTCCCCAAAGAGGTAGAGATCCTCTCTTCAAGTTCCCCGGAGTCGGAGAAAGAGGCAGAACAAGCAGGACACCCAGCCAGTCCCCCTCCAGAAGAAGAGTTTGATCTGTTTGCAGCTAATGAGTTCGAAAACCTGCAAGGGGACAACACAAAAGCAGGGATAGAAGTCCTAGAGCAAGAACAAGAGGCTATGGATCTCCGGGATCAGGAAGAGGAAGCTGCAAGACAAGAAAAGTAGCAAATAGAAGAGTCGAGACCAGAGATTGTCTCTGGGGCTCAGGAAGCACAAGGTCCAGGAGTGGGCCAACAACTACCAAGTGAACCAAAGGCATCCGCTGGGGAACTTGGACCTGGAAATTTGGGACCAACCGTAACCCCAGCCGTCGTGTTCCAAGGGCCACTCTCGAGGGTGACCTTCAGGCAGATAATAACAGCGGCCCAAACTTTGAATCTTGGCCAGACACCTCCCATACTTCCCAAAGAAGTGCCAATGACAGAAGAAACCCAGCGAGGGGCAGAGATAGATAAGGGAGAAGAACAACATGAAGAAGTCTCCGAGGAAGCCGATCAGGGTCTAGACTCACCAATTGGTATCCGGGACCAGGCTAAGGATGTGGAGATTTAGGATGTTACTGAAGAAGAAATACCGGCAGAAAAGAATCAAGAAGAAGTGCCGACAAAAAAGGAGATTGAGGAGGTGCATGTTGACAAGGAGCAACCACCACCGGACACCAGGAGAGGATTCAAAGAACAAGCTCTGGCAGGAAGGTCACCTCTCCCACCTCCGTGGCTAGTAGAAAGCAAGAAGAGAAAAGCCCCATCCACTCTAACAGCCCCTATCTCCTTGGCTGAAATAATGGCCTTGGCTCAGGTCTCGCCAAAGGAAAAGAAGGCCCGGATAGTTCATACCCTTTGAACTAGGCCGGGCGGAGAAACAATTGCTGTGATAGCAACACCTCCCCTAGATTCTAATGAAGTGACTGTAGATCCCATAGACTATAATATCGTAGAGGTACACTTGGGAAAAAGAGGGAAGCAGGGTGAAGTGGACCTGCTAAAAGAAGCGGCAAGGGCAGTGGAGGCCCGATACGAAAAAGAGGCCCGAAGGCTCAAGGCTGAGAAGGAGAAGAGTGCCAAACTTATGGGGATACTTACAGAGCTGGCCAGACCCATCAGCGCCATCTCTCCACAAGCCTCCACTTCAGAAGAGTTACCGCAGAGCGACATAGGCTCCCTGCGAGTAATGAACAAGAAAGCCCAAGCAGTTGATGAATGGGCCAATCTGCAGATAGGAAACATCTGGCGTTTCCTAGTATCCACTCTCCCAGACCTATACATAGCCCGGTAGGTCATTTTCCAGGTAGAAGCACTAATTGAGCAGTGGGAGAGTGATGGTGAGAATTACCAGGCGTGGAAGGTAGAACTCGAAGAGCTCCTCACCCTGAGAGAAGCTATAGTTTCCAAATCCAAAATTCTGGGTGAGGAATCGTTTGATTTTGTTAGGACTCAGCACTCTAGACTAGACCTCACATTGGAGGTAACCAAGCAACTGGTAGAGTCCTTGTAGGAAAAGGTGAACAAGGTAAAATATTCTTTTAATTTATGTAAATCTTTTGTAATAAAGGCTTCCGGGATAGATCCCTTCAATGCAGATACTTATACTCCCGAGGAGTCAGTTTTGGGAGGTTTTGATGAAATGGTGGGCTCCCAGTATCAATCTTTGGAGGGGATGGATGGGGCCAAAATTATTAAGCTGACCAAGGTGGTGCTCAGAGGCCATGATGCTACAAAGATGGTGGATGAGTTTAGAAGTAATATTCCAGAACTGGGGGAACAAGTTGAGATGGCCAGATTCAGAAAGGCCAGTCTGAAGAAGATTGATGAAGATGGCATTTTCTGCCTCTTTCAAGCCTTTGGTGATAATAAACAGCCTTGAATTTCTCTGGGAGCTAGAGAAATTTGAGCATTCAATATTCTTTATTCTTTTGGGAGCGTAAGTCCCCGGATCCCGGAGTTCCAGATCTAAAGGTTTTGTATTCTTTAAAGAGATTCGTGTCCTGGTCCCCGAGGCCGACCGGTCACTTTCAGAGGTGGTTAATAAAGACTGTCAGAAGGTAGTTGGGCACATCAAGAGGCATTGGCTTGGCAGTTGGCTTCTGATAGGGTGATCTTCTCGAGGCACCGTTCAATGGTACACCTGACACATTGGAGACAGGGCGCCGCATTTCCCATTTATGAGGCATGTAACCTCGATCCCTGGTGGACCTACTTTCTTCCCTCTTCTCTTCAGCTCTCTTCTTGAGGCTTATTCTTTTGATGTATATTTTTATCTTCTTCTTCTGACATGGCAGACCTATTCCATCTCCAGGTCTTTTGTAGGGTGGCGCAGGTAGTACCGGCCCCCAGATATTGTATTTTATTCAAATGCAGTAAGTTAGGGTTAGGGTTAAAGAGTTGTATAAATAGGCAAATTGGCCCATTTCCAAGGGTCGACAAAATTTATGATTTTGTTGTCCATAAGAAATAGCAAAGTAATTTCTCGCCTGTTCAGTTGCAGAGCTCAATGCTCTTTTATTCTGTCTTCGTAGTAGGATGCTCCCTTGGAGCCACCATTGTATCACGCACCAGTGCTCGCTGGATTGAACATTAATGAAGAAGGAAGGATTCATGGAAATGTTGTTGTTATCATCTCTACTTCTGAGTTAATGGTATTTCATGTTTTAACATTCTGCATGTCCTTTGCTCTGAATGTGTTGAAGTAGATTAACGACCTCTTTATTCCTGCTAATGATAAAATGTTAACAGATGGTTGTGTATTTCTTCGGTATTTAGTATAGTCTTTCAGAGTATTGTTGATGTTCTGGACTTTTCAGCATGACTATAGTTAGATAAATGCTCCTAACCCTGTAGGATATTTTTCATTTTATTTGCGAAGTGTGGAATACTCATGGAAACCTTTACTATTCTTAATCTCTGGAAAAGATGAGTTGAAGTAACCAGCTATCCCCCTCAAAAACAGTCACCTCTCCCAACCGAGCCCCACACCGTCGTGACCCGACACCCACGTGCTTGAAGGCCCGGAGGATTTATTTCCCCCGGACAACCTTTACAGGCGGAGTTGGCCGATTTCTCGGAAATCCGGTGACAACTTATGACTGTTGGCGGACCCGGTCAACAAAACCCCGTCAACAAATTGGCTAAGCTTTACCAATCCTGCACCATCTTTTTGCCCTCTTTTTTGCTTCTTTTTGGGTGGCTCTCTGGTGGAAGTAGCTTCTTCACCAGGCTCTTCTTCTTCTTGGTGTTGTTCCTCTTGTTGTTCTTGAGTTTCCAGGTCATGTAATGCAACAGGAATTGGGGATCCTTGAGACTGTGCATCATCAACACTAAACTGTGGTACTTGTTCCATCAAAGTATCATATGAATTCAGCATTTCATCCATCATTTTTAGGTATGGACTATCAGGGAAGAAACCAGAAAATGTCTTATCAGATTCCTTCCATTCTTTCTCAGCCCTTATTAGGTCTTTCCATTTTCTTCTTCTGTCTTGGACCTCAACCCTATCCAACCTGTTTATAACAATATCCTCATCAGCCAATGGCTCATGGTCTCTGACAGGTACCTAGGAAACCATACCTTTTAAATCTATTTTTATAAATTGTTCCGGATCATAGAATCTAGCAATAGTTGTGGACATTCTATACTACTTTAGGAAGTTATTGATTAAATCAAACACTCTCTTTCCAATAGAAAAATGAAAACCCACCCATAATCTAGGGACAAAAGTACCCCTCCTACGTCCTTCTAAGAATTCTTTATCAACCCAGGTAATTTTCCAAATGAACTCCAAAAATGCAATTTTAAGAGGCACGAACTTAGGGAGAACATGAGGAGGTTGAGAACAACCATATACCCTAATGATAGTGAACTGATCAAAGAAAAATAAATCTCCCCAATTGTGAGTGATTGACCAATTTTCAGCAAACTACCAAGGCCTTATAACTCTCCTAACCTCAATTGGCAATCTCTCCCTATAAGCTTCTAGTAAATCAAAGATTGGATCCAAAGTCCAATTACAGAAACATACAAAAGATGAATTTATAGAAGCACTGTCCCATACCAGGGTCCACCTTTGAATTGGCATACTGACACCATATTCTAAATCAAATAGTTCCAGTTCTTTGTCCATGGAGGCCTTATTGTAGAACAAAATCATAAACATTCTAGATGAGAATAATGTTTTAAAGTTGGGACAGGGATGTTCTTTTGTATATTTACCAGTACAACATGTATAGCTTCAATTAGGTACCCCACATAATCATAATCTGTATTGACCTCTGGGTGTTAAATGTTCATTGCTATCATTAGTAGGTCCTCAGCAACAGTAGAATCTCCATCAAAACCTAATACACTGCTTAGGCCATATACTATTCACTTGACATAATGATGAAATAGAGACAAATCAAGCAGAGGTTTAACATTATCTGGGATGATTACTAGGTTTCTGTCTACCCTAGGCATGAATATGGGCATTTCATATTTCTTGATCAATTTATCCCTCTTTTTATAATCTGCTTTTATCTTCTCTAAATCAATTTCTGTGCACAATGCACCAATAATCCCAAAGACCTTTTCTACTAATCTTCTATAGATGTACACTAGGGCTTCCTTATTATTTTTCCTAATTACCCTAGCTATTGGGCAATAATTCTTAGCCAATTCCTTGATTAACTCTATGTCCACATATACATCAGGCACAATTAATTTAGCCATGTTTAATTCCCAAGTATTACTAATTGGGACAACTTTAACTCTATTATTCCACAAATAGTGAAATAGAGTATTACCAGAGAAGCCTAAAGTGATAGGATTTCTACATTGATACCATCTATCTTCCCACTCATCCCAGTTAGCATTGTTTGCATTTGATGTTCCAGGTAGCGATTCAGTGAATTCCTCCACATATTTCTTTACTACAAACTTCTTCTTTTCAGACCCTTGTGAGGCCACACTGGTAGTAGCTTGACTCATCTATCTTTCTTTGATGCTAAAAATTACACACAATCAAAATCCAGAAAACAAGCTGAAAATTCTTATGGATTGTGGAAATCTGATCAATTTAATTCATCTTTCTTTCTCAAATTTCTATCTCAGAAAAAAAGCTTTGTTTCTTTCATAGAAAAATCTTCAAGGCATAAATGAGAGTTATACAAAATTAAGCTCAATCATTAATATTTATATCCATCTAATTGACATCTTGTCCACTTGAATGCCAAATTATCACACTTACAGTGTCATACATTCATCTCTCTGTAACTAATGTTGTCATTAATTCACATTGTTTGATCCCTGCTGGAAAAGAATTCTCACTTTTTCTCTTTTTTCCTTTGTAAGCCTGGAATGAGCCAATTGTCAACTTGTCACTTACTCACCGTCCTTTACTTACATTTAAATTTGTCCTTATGAGTGAGTGATAAGACCTTTCCTTACAACCAGTCATGCACTTGCGGTCTCTTCTTTGCTTGAGCTTGTGTCATTCGCGACTAAGCAATGACCTAGATGGAAAATTTATCATTTATCAATCATGTACTCGCTACCTCTTTATCCTTTGCATTTACAATTGCATGAGTGAGTGGCAGCACTATTCCTTATACTAATCGTGGACTCACTGCTCAACACTTTACTTTTTTGAAACCCGCAAGAATGAGTGAGTAAAATTTTATCTCTCAATTCTTCCTTGGTCACACACTCACTGAACTCTAGCTCATCATGCTTGGATGTGCCTGAGTGAGAAATGACTCAAAACAGTCATGAATTATTTGCTAGTTGCATAGTCGCTATGTCCTTTTGATTTTTTTTCTACCTTCGTGAGTGAGTGATGACCATTTTCTTTTTGCACTTTTTACTTGGTCGCTCAATCGCACTGCAAAAAATTTCAGCTCAAAACTATGAGTGAGTGAGCAATGACCTTTTTTTTAATTCATTGTCACGCACTCACTACTAAAAATTCTTCATGATTAGATCCTTCGTGACTAAGTGAGTATCTTTACAAAAAATTTATAATTCATCAATTGCTCACTCACTAATCTTTTTTTACTTAACTTCCTTCATGAGCGAATGAGCGACAACCTCCAATTTCCTTCATCATGCACTCGTGGGCTCAAAATGTTAATCAACACATCATTTATGAGTGAGCAGTAACCAACATGATTTCTTTAGTCGTGCACTTGCGCACTTCAAAAGCTTGAAAACTTCCTATGCTACTAAGTGAGTGGAACCATCTGATGACCAAAACATAATCCATTTCTTACTCGCATTGCAAAAAGAACATTAGTTAGAACTTGAACGAGTGAGCGACACTTATTGTTAGGAATAATAGTCCACAAGACAACTGAGAGGGGGGATGAATCATTTGTGCAATATATTATTAAAATTTAAACTTTATGAACCATAACAACAAAAATAAATAACATAGTAACTGCCAACACCATAACACAATGTTTGTTGTCGAGGAAACCATGTTAAAGGTAAAACCCTGGTGGGAATTAACACCCACAAAATAATGTACTGAGAGTATAGTATCCCTGTTAAAAGATATTAGCCCTGTTAGGAGCTTGTTATTACATTACAGTACATAGTCCCTGTTAGGAGACAGACCCTATTAGGAGTCAATGAAATTAGTAGGCTCACTGCCCAAAGAAGGTTAAATCCACCCTCAAGGATTCAAAATCTGTATCAATTGTATACAACAAATATACAATCTAGCAAACTGTCTGATAGCAAGTGTCTTTGCTTGGTCAGTTCCAATGAAGTACCAACTCCGCTCTCTATCCAGTAGTCAAGCTTTGTAGCTTCACAAATCTCTGTTCTTTTCTTTCTCTACCACACTTTTCACAAATGAAATGATCACTCATATATACCCTCTTACAATAGCCCATTAGGTCAACTAGTTAAGCTTTCCTAATACACAATTAACTAGGTCAGCCAATTAAGGCTTCCCATCATATAAATAATTACATAAGCCCTTGCTAAGATACACATGATACCTATAAAAAGTATACAATATTTAAAATTCATTACAAATACTTCCAGATCCGCAATCCATGCTCAGAATTAATTTTCACATGTTACAAGTCTGAAGTTGGCCAAAAAATAGGTCTTCTCCAAAATACACACGACAACTGACATCATCAATACCCAAACAGAAATCAAACTCAACCCATTTCACAATCCTATTTCAACTCTCCATCAGTAAGCTCACAAGTTCTGAAAGTTCTTCCTCAGCAAGATATGCCTGAAACATAGAGTCCTTCACTGTCTAGAATCACAGTCACAGTCCAGAAAGATAGTCTTTACTAAAACAACTGTAACATCCATGATATGAAACATGAAGTCAAGTAGCCTTAGATGTAAGTTCAAAACTAAGTCTTCTATTTAAATCCAACTTTTCTCATTCGGGTTCATCTGTACAGTGTCCGTACATGCCTTCCAGTCAAGTAACTAGTCTGTCTTCTTCCACAGAAATATATGTTGAGATCAGTGACAAAACATGAGTACCAACAACATAATTAGTACCAAAAACTTATATCATCCAACAATCTCCCCCTTTGTAATTGATGGAAACATATGGTAAAATCCATATGCATCAACCCAAAAGTACTCGCTTTTTACAATATTCTCAATATCCTCAACAAATCTCCCCAAAATAGTAGGGATTTTCACATAGATTCCTTCCCCCTTTGGCAAAAATGGAAAAAGGGTGCCATAACTCATCTGTAGTTTTTGGTAAGGTATAGCTTTGTAAAATCTTCATGTCTAATCAGGTGCAAGATCACCCAAATGTGCTCCATAGTGTTCTCCTGTGATCACCCCAAGCATGCCTCTGCATCATTTAATTACCACTGGGAGGGGCCATCACCCCAAGCATGCCTCTGAGGTATTCAAAAGCATCTTTTGGCAAAGGTTTAGTAAATATATCTACTATTTGTTCCTTTGTGCTTATGTACTCCAGTTTAATCTCTTTAGTAGCTACCTTCTCCCTTAAGAAATGATACTCGATAGAAATATGTTTAGTCTTTGAGTGCATTATAGGATTCTTTGACATATTTACTGTACTTGTATTATCACAAGGAATAACCACTAGCTCCTTGAAAATTATTCCAATATCTTCCAGCATTTGTTTCATCCAAACAACTTGTGTGCAATTTATTGTAGCAGCTAAATATTATGATTCAATAGTAGATTGAGCAATACAGTTCTTCTTCTTGCTTAACCAGGAAACCAATCTCTTCCCAAGGAAAAATGCACCACCACTTGTGCTCTTTCTGTCATACACATTAACTACCCAATCTACATCAGTAAAATCCTGCAAAGTAAAATCATCATATTTTTCATACCACAATCCATATTCTACAGTTCCTTTCAAATATCTAAAGATTCTTTTCATAGAAACAAAATATGTTTCTATAGGATCTACTTGATATCTAGCGACAATTCCAAATGCATTGGTAGTATCTAGTATGGTGTGTGTTAGATATTGTAGACCACCAATCATTGATCTATACTTAGTCTAAATAACACTTTGAGTCTCATCATCACTAGTCAGTTTGTTTCCAGTCACCATAGGTATTCCAACAGGTTTACAATCTTCCATTCCAAACTTTTTCAACATTTCCTTAAGATACTTGGTCTGAGATATAAAAATTCCATTCTTGCTCTGATTAATTTACAAACCAAGAAAATATTTCATCTCACCAATCATAGACATTTCAAACTCATTCTCCATTTCTTTAGAAAATTTGTTACTCATTTTGTCATTACCTCCAAAAATGATATCATCAACAAAAAATTCTATAATCAAGATTCCATCTTCATCAGTTCTTAAGTACAAATTACTGTCTGCATTACCTTTTCTAAAACCAAGATGAAGTAGATATTTGTCCAGTCTTGTATACCATGCCCTTGGTGCTTGTTTTACTCCATATAGTGCCTTCTTTAATCTGCAAACCATGTTTTCATCATCTGTCAAAGGAAAACCATCAGGTTTCTAAGTGTATACCTCTTCCTCTAGATCACCATTTAGGAATGCTTACTTCACATCCATCTGATGCACTTTAAAGTCTTTATGTGCAGCACAAGCAAGAAATAGTATCACAGCTTCCAATCTAACAACAGGAGCAAATGTCTCTTCATAGTCTATACCTTCTTGTTTTGAGTAGCCTTTACAAACCAATCTAGCCTAGTTTCTTACCAATGTACCTTTCTCATTCATCTTGTTTCTAAAAACCCATTTGGTGCCAATCACATTTTTGTTCTTAGGTCTTGGAAGAAATTCCCTGTTAGTAATAACTGAGAGGGGGGTGAATCAATGGCCTCAATAATTTATCCTTTTAAACTTCAATCCACCAATTAATACTCCTCAGATTATTAAGTCCCTACAAGATGTATGCCTTTGAAATACTTGAGATAAATAATTGTTTGTCAGTTTACCTTGTCTGTCCTTCTTCTCTTTGATAACCGATAAGTAGTAAAACTTATTTACCGATACTCAGTAAATATGCAGAGTATACCAGTCAATCCATAGATGCATATGTGAAACATAAAATAATAAAGTAATAAACCATACACACATAACACAAGGATTTTAACGTGGAAACCCTGTTAAGGGAAAAACCACTGGGACCGGTACCCCAAATTTTCACTCTTCGAAAGTGAGCCTTGTTAGGAGCCAACCCTGTTAAAGGTTACAAACACACTGTTAAGTGTGACCTTGTTAGAGGAATTTTATACATAGGTTGTCACTTAGTATCTAGCATCTATGCTAGCATCCTTGAATCAGTCTCTAGACTATCAATTGGCTTTATGCTAATCTTACTACCATCCTTGAATCAGCCTCCTTCTTAGACTGTCAATAGGCTTTAGGTAAGACTGATGCTACTATCATGAGTTAACCTTCTAGTAATCTATTAGGATATACCTCAATTAAAAAATACTATTAATTCTTGCTCTGTTAAGAAACTTAATGCTTCAATGGTTAAACTGAAACATAATGACCTGTTTCTAATGCAACTTTGAATTGCAGATATTCGAATCTATTTACGTACAATACCTTTTTGATCAATGTATCAATTAAATTCCTTTGTACTTATCTCTTTCTGCTCTGTGATGTTGTGCTTTACTCTATGTTGGTGTCTATAGAATTCTTTAGCTCTCCCTTAGCTTGATTGATCAGGATTGTATGAAGTTTAACCTTCATCAATTTTTCTTCAGCATCTTCTATCAAATCACTGCCCTGTGTATCTAAGTATCTTTTAAATGAATTATACTTTTCTCTTATATAGAAATGATATTCCTTAATTCTTGGTTCTTGATTCTTGATTATTGGCGTGAAAAAAAATCCAGCCAAATTGATTTACGACTTTAACTCCTGATTTATCTCATAGTTATCTTCTTGCCAGCTGTGTAAATTATCTTTAAATCATTTACTTAACTGTGGTTGAATAAAACAAATAAAACAACCAATTAATTCTATCCTTTAGCTCTGCTAGCTAGATATTTTTTCATTTTTTGATCTCTCTGTTCTGTCGGTCAATTCTACAGTTCGTCGCCGGTGACAACTACCAGTTCCATCGGTGCAATTTCAGTTAGCTCTAGAATCTCTGTCTGTCAGGCATCATTGGATCTTTCTCATTGGGTGACACTATTTTCAGCTCATCGGGCATCTTGTGATTTCTTCTTCATCGGGCAACTCTGTCTTTTTCTCGTTGGGCATCACTATGACTTTATCTCTATATTTACCAATGGTGTGCACTCCACCAGTGTAGTCTGTCACTTGGTGAATACTTGACTTTTATGCATTACTGAAAGCATAACCTCTATTCTATTGATTCTCTGAAGTCTTTGGCATTATGTATATGACCATACAGAAGATATCAAGTTGACATCAATGACAATACAAACCATTAACTGATTTAATGTCTTGCATCATCTTCAACTTAATATTGTCAAACATTCAGTCAGTTACATGTCATCAATCTCTCCCATTGGCATTGATGGCAACATACTATATTATCACACTATACTATTTCTAGTACAATTATTGAGATTCATCAAATTACCAAATAGTTTGTTTTGATAACTGATACAAATGTCTGACCGCCGATAAGCTCTGTGTTTATCTTAGATTTGATTCTTGTAGCTTTCCTATTTCTTCTTTTGATGTGTTGTGACCTTTGTTGGTCTCAATTTTTCTCTTTGATGTCTCTATCTTGTATTTTCAACTTTTATACAAATACTCTCCCTATGGATACGATCTCTCCCTATTTGGAGTAATCTGATAATGAATAGTTTATGATGATAATATGAATACATTCTCTCCCTTTGACATTAATGTCAAACAAAGATTTTCACAAATATCTAACATTCTGTCAAACAATTTCATGTTTTCATAATATTTTCCTTGAATTTCCCTTATCCATCATCAATATAATAGTTTTCTATGGTACTTGGTTCTGATATATACATTTCTGTATATAGATGTAGCTTTGAAGTTTAGCTTCTGCTTGCATCAATCATGAATGATATTCTGATAATATATGGTTGATGCAACTTTCATTCCTTTTTACTGACTGATAGACATGGGTTTGACCCCTAGTCTTTTTCTCAGGTACTCAAATGTATCCTAGGGCAGTGGCTTGGTGAAGATATCAGCTAGTTGTTCTTTTGATTGCACATATTCAAGTATCACGTCTTTTTCTTGAACTTGTTCTCTTAAATAAAGATATTTGGTGGCAATGTGTTTAGTCTTTGCATGTATGACTGGATTCTTGGACATATTTATTGCACTAGTGTTATCACAATAGATAACTACTAGTTCTATGATTTTCATATCCATACCTTCTAGCAACTGTTTGATCCATGTAATGTTTGAGCAGTTTGCAGTAGCAGCAACATATTCTTCTTCTACAGTAGACTGAGAGATGCATCATTGCTTCTTGCTAATCCATGTGACAAGTCTATCACCCATAAATAATGCTCCTCTAGTTGTGCTCTTCTGGTCATCAAGATTTCTAGCCCAATCAGCATCGGTAAACACTTTTAGTTCAAATTTCCCTTCTCTTCTATACCATAAGCCAAATTCCTCAGTATTCTTTAGATATCTTAGGATTCTTTTCACAGCAGTTATATGTGATTCCCTGGGGTTAGCATAAAATCTAGCAACAATTCCTACTGCATGTGCCATATCTGGTCTAGTGTGTACAACATACATGAGTTTCCCTATCATTGATCTGTATAGAGTCTGATTTACCTCTGTTGTCTTGTCTTTCTTAGTTAATTTGCATCCAGTAGCCATTGGTTTTCCAATAGGTTTGGAATCTTCCATCTTGAATATTTTCAGAATTTCTTTGATGTATTTGGACTGTGTAATGAAAATACCTTCACTTTGTTAAATGATCTATAGACCAAGAAAGAACTTGATCTCTCCAAACATAGACATCTCAAATTATTTGCTCATCTCATCAGCAAATGATTTGGATAGAATATCATTGCCTCCAAATATGATGTCATCAACAAATATTTCAGAAATCAAAGTGTTAGCATTAGTATCTTCTTTTAAATAAAGATTACTATTTTCACTAGTCCTCATGAAACCAATACTTATTAGATAGGAATGAAGTCATTCATACCAGGCTCTGGGAGCTTATTTCAATCCATACAAAGCTTTGTGAAGTCTACATACCATGTTCTTCTTGTCTGGATCCACAAACCCTTGTGGTTGTTCAATGTATACCTCTTCTTCAAGTATTCCATTTAGGAATCTTGAATTTACATCCATTTGATATACTTTGAATCCTTTGTATGCAGCATAAGAAAGTAGAATTCTTACTCCTCCTACCCTAGAAATGGGTGCAAAGATTTCTCCATAGTCTATACCTTCCTCTTGTGCATACCCCTTGCATACTAGTCTCTCTTTGTTCCTTGTGACTTCTCCATTCTCGTTCAATTTATTCTTAAATATCCACTTTGTACCAATGACATTCTTGTCATCTGGTCTTGGCACAAGTGACTATGTCTTGTTCTTTTCAATATGTTCAATCTCATCATCCATAGCACTTATCCATTCTTCATTATCTAGTGAAACATTGACAGACTTTGGTTCAAATGCACAAATTAAGCAATTTGAGTTTAAAGACTTACTCCTTGTTCTTGTACCTGCTTTCTTATCTCCTATGATCTGGTCCTTTGGATGGTTCCTTCTTACATATCTTGCAAGTACAGGTACAAATATTTGCATATCAGCTTGATCTTCATTACCTTGCACATTATTTTGATCATTATCCTGACCGTTGGTAACAACATTCTGACCGTCGGTTGCAACATTTTGTTGTTCTGGATTTATGCACTGTTGCTCGGGTAGATTTATGGGTTCTTCACAGTATACAAACTTGTTGTAGTCTTCTAGTTCTTTTGTGCTTTCCAGCTCATTCTTTTCTGCAAATTCATCAATCTTCACATTTGCACTTTCAACTATTTTGTTAGAGGCCTTGATTAGACATTTAAAAGCTTTTCTTTTGGTAGAATAGCCCAGAAAAATACCTTCATCACTTTTGGCATCAAGCTTCCCATTTCTATCATCTTTTAAGACATAGCATTGACTCCCAAATATTTTGAAGTAACTTACATTGGGGTTTTTACCATACCATAGCTCATAAGGACTCTTCTTTGAGTCCTTTTTCAATTGTACTCTGTTAAGTGTATAAACAGCAGTGCTAACAGCTTCTCTCTAGAAGATCTGAGTGATGTCCTTCTCTATCATCAGTGTTCTTTCACAATCAACTATTGATTTGTTCCTTCTCTCATCAATACCATTTTGCTATGGTGTTCTTGGTGCAGAAACCTATCTTTTTATACCATGCTCATTACAGAAATTAGTGAACTCATCTGATATAAATTCTCCTCCTCTATCTGATCTGAAACATTTTAGATCCTTACCACTTTGTTTTTCTACCATAGCCTTATACCATTTAAACATCTTGAATGCTTCATATTTTTCTTTTAAAAACATGACTGTCAACATTCTAGAGTAATCATCAACAAAGAGGATAAAATATCTATCTCCATAATAGCTCTTTGTCCTCATAGGTCCACATAAATCAGTATGGACTAAATCTAGAATATCATCAGATGTATGGGTTTTTCTTTTGAAACTAGACTTTGTCATTTTACCCTTTTGACAATTCTTGCACATGATGTTGTTTGGCTTTGTCATCGTCAGTAAGCCTCTTACACTTCTTTTCCTACTTATTTTCATCATGTTATCAAAATTCACATGACACAACCTTTTGTGCCATAGCCATATGTCTTTGTTGCTAGTCATTAAGCAAGTGGGGTTAGTATCATTTACATAGAATAAGTTACCTTTGGTGATAGGGAGCCTCCTTGGTAACCTTCTGAGTTTGCTTGAACTCTTCTTAGGTCTCTCTAAGGACCTCTAGGGCTTCCTCAAGCCACCCTCTAACAACTTGGAAAGACTCAATTCTTGAACTCTTCTTAGGTCTCTCTAAGGACCTCTAGGGCTTCCTCAATCCACCCTCTAACAACTTGGAAAGACTCAATTCTTTCCCTGCAACCAAGAGCCTACCTATCTTGTTAAGGTTCACCACCTAGTTCTCTGCTAGAACTCTTCACATCTTCATCTTCAAAGCCCTATCCATACTTTTGAGTTATAGGAGGTCAAGGGCCTCATTTCATTGCTATCTTGGCTCTAAATCAGGATCTCAACTTATCAAGGTTGGTCATGTACCAATCGAGTTCCAATTTCCTAGGATTTAGGCCTTGTGGCCTTTTTCCCAATTAGGCCTCCTCAAATCTAGGAACTCTCAAAAATAGAAAAAATTCCTCAAAGAACCCCCTGACAGGTTTTGAAATTTCTTAAGTATGGAAAAAACCCACCAATATTTTCTTGGTCTTGAGGTTCAACACTATCTGTACACCCTGTTTCAGTACTAGGGCTTCTTCCTTGTTTTTAGGCTTGTTTTGTACTTTTGGCTTCAAAACTTTGAAAAAAAGTTTCTTGGATAGCTCTCTTCAATCAATAGTACCTGAACAACACCATACAATACATCCATGGCCTTCTTTTCTCATGATGACAACCCCCTGCACTTTTAAGCTAACTGTTACTTGCTTTTCCTAACCGGGCTCTTCATCTAGCTCGCCTAGGGAAAGTTATTAAAAATACTTGCATGCATCTTCACAGCTCCTCCTTCCATATTATTTAAGCTCCATGGACCTAGTATCCATTCCCAAGTGGCCATATAGAACCAATTGTGGGAAGTGGAGTTAGGTCCACATCTTTGCTCCTCACTCAAAACTGGACAGCAAACAGTCCAAAACAAAAAGAATTTGCAAACTACAAAGGAAAAACAACTACAAAACAAAATACCTACTGAAAGAGTTTTACAACATGCCCAAAAATGGCCTCCAATGATCATAGACCCTAATCTAATCCATACAACACAAGAAAAATACAAAATCCTTCAATTCTGTTGTTCTGTCATAAAAAGCTCTTGGCTCCAAAGTTCAAAATTCGTACAAATGACTACCTCCCCCAAATTAGGGTTTTCCTGCCTTATATATGTTTAGCACACATGTTCCACTCCTTGGATGGGTGCAAATACAATTTGAACATCGAAACCCTCTAGACAACAAAATGTTGTCAGCAACTTTTAAAAGTTGCTAATGTTGCATAGCAACATTTTTACATTTTTTTGCAACTTACACTTTTTAAGTTTTTCTCCACCAATATAATTTATCTAACCTTAGCTAGACCAGTACCACCTAGGGTAACCAAGGACCCTAAGTACATGCATGAAATCACCCTACCATTTGATGATATCATCAAGTACAATTCACTTAAAATGAGCCAAAAAGAGCTATTTGACCAAACAAAAGCATAAAATGAAAAATAACTAAAACACTCTTGGTCCACATGACCTTATGTACTTACATTGCCCTACAAGAGGGTCTTTCACACACTTACTCACCCAAAGTAACATGAGACCACCAAACATGCTGGCTTCTCAAGGGTGCTCTTGCACCATACTACCAAGGCTAAGAACTTAAGTCACCTCTAGGGACAGGAGTTTGGGATTAATGCCCCGCTTCTTAAACTCATTCTTAGCTACCCAAGTAGCCTCAGCCTCTGACATGCCTACCCACTGAATGAGATGCTCCATGTATGTGTCCTACCTGGTCTTTTTCTTCACCCGAGAATCCAAAAGCTTCACTTCTATTGGTGCTGGTGCAGGGGTAACCTGAACATCTGCTGCTATGGCTTTACTATCTAACTATAACCCATCATCTACTAGTGTAGGTCCTTTGTATTGGACTAAATCCTGCACATTGAAAACAAGAGACATTGCCAAATCTGATGGCAAGTCTAGTTTATAGGCATTGTGCCCATATTTTGCAAGAATCTTGCAAGGACCAATCCTCCTCATTCAAAGTTTGGTGGGGACTCCCTTCTATAACCTGGACTTGTTAAAATGCACCATCACAAGATCACCCATAGCAAACTGAAGATATCTTCTTCCTTCATCAACTTTTTCTTTTAATTTTTGTGTAGCCTCTTGGAGCTACTTCTTCACTTGCTCATGAACTTCCTTCATGGATTGAGAAAAATCATCTGCATATGCACTCTTTCCTTCTGCATTTTCCAAGTTTCTCAACTCCAACACACCTCTAGGGTGCAACCCATAAACTATTTCAAAGGGGCTTTTGCCTGTTGTCCTATTTGCATTGTCATTGTAGGCATATTCAGCCTGTGGTAACATCTGATCCCACATCACTCCATACTCCTTTGTCAAACACCTAAGGAGATTTCCTAGCACTCTATTGATCACTTCAGTCTGAACATCTATTTTGGGATGGTAGGCTGACCCAAATGAAAAATTGCTTCCCAATCTTGTCCACAAGGTCTTCCAAAAATGACCCATAAATTTGACATCTCTGTCAGATACTATGCTGATAGGTAAACCATGAATTCTTACCACCTCTTTGAGGAAAAAATGAGCAATATGACTGGCATCATGGGTGGTTTTGCAAGCAATGAAATGACTCATCTTGCTAAACCTATCTACCACCACAAATATACTATCTAAAGTAGTCTTGGTTCTAGGAAGCCCAATAATAAAATCCATACTAATACATTCCCAAGGCCTATTAGGAATGGGCAAAGGCTGATACAAATCTGCATTAGATGATATACCCTTGTATTTTTGGCAAACCAAACATTTCTCCACATACTTCCCGATGTCCTTCTACATCCTAGGCCAGCAATAGAACCTTTGCACTAGTTCTAGTGTCTTATTCAGGCTAAAATGCCCACTTAAGCTACCATTGTGCTTTACTTGAATAACATTCTCCCTCATAGATCCCTTAGGAACACATAACTTCCCTTCTCTAAACAAGAGATCATTCTGAATTGTATAGTCTACAAATTGACTATGGAAATGGTTCTTGAAGTCTTTACATACCTTGTATGCTTCTGATAAGTCCTCATCGCTTTCATAAAGCTCCTTGAATCTTTCTATGCCTATACTTTGCAGCTGCACTTCTTGGACTGTCAAGAGTCTCCTACTCAAAGAATCAACCACTTTATTCAACTTCCCTTTCTTATGTTTGATGGTAAAGGTATAGGCCTACAAATATTCCATCCATTTAAGGTGTTTGTTGCTCAACTTCTCCTCAGAATTGATAAAACTCAAAGCTTTATTGTTAGTATAAACTACAAATTCCTTGGGCAACAAATAGTGCCTCCATTTCCTCAAGGCTTGCACCAATGCATATAAATCTAGGTCATAAGAAGAGTATCTCTTCTTTCCCTCATTCAACTTCTCACTATAAAAGGCCACTGGCCTATTCTCTTGATTCAGTACTGCCCCAACAGCTATACCACTTGCATCACATTCAAGGGTAAACAATTATCAAAATTAGGAAAAACCAAAATAGGTTGTGTTGCCACTCTTTTCTTCAATACTTCAAAACCTCTACCAACCTCTGGAGTCCATTTGAATTTAGTTTTCACTCCACCTTTTATTGTATCTAAGACTGGTGCACATATTTCACTAAAGCCTCTAATGAACTTTCTATAAAATTGTTCAAGTCCATGGAAACTTCTTACCTCAAAACTGCATGTAGGGGTAGGCCAATTCAAGATCGCCTCAACCTTGATGGGATCCATCTTCAAGGTTCCTTGTGACACCACAAAAACAAGATAGATCAACTCTTGTTTCATAAACTCACATTTTTCCAAGTTAATGGACAACTTCTCCTCATGAAGTTTCTTCATCACAATTTACAAATGTTGGAGGTGTTTTTCCTTGGTCTTACTAAAAATGAGGATGTCATCTAAGTACACAACTACAAATCTACCTATGTAATCCTTCAACACCTCATTCATCAACCTTGTAAAGGTGCTTGGATCATTTATCAACCCAAAGGGCATGACCAACCATTCATAGAGCCCTTCTATTTTCTTTAATGTTGTCTTCCATTCATCACCCTCCTTAATTCTGATTTGATGGTACCCACTCTTCAAATCCAATTTGGTGTAGTACCTTGTTCCTCCCAAATAGTCCATAATATCTTCAATCCTAGCAATGGGAAATTGGTATCTCACAGTGATCTTGTTTATTTCTCTTGAGTTTGTACAAAGCCTCCACTTGCCTCCCTTCTTTGATGCTAGAACCACTGGTACTGCACATGGACTAATGCTTTGCCTAATAAGACCTTGGTCCAAAAGTTCTTGGACTTGTTTTTCTATCTCCTTGTTTTGGTCAGGAGTCACCTTGTATGCTGCCTTGTTTGGTAGAGATGCTCTAGGTATGAAGTCAATCTAATGACTTATGTCTCTTGGAGGTGGTAACATTGCTGGTGTCCCATCACTAACTATGTCTTTAAACTCTTTCAACAACTCTTGCACTTCCCTTGGCAATGGTGTTTGCTCCATCTTCTTCTCTTCACTAGGCTTAAGCATGATAGCATAGTGTAATCCTTCTTCACTCTTTACTGTCTACAAATAATCTTTACCTCCCTGCAATAAGACATTAGTCTCAGCTGATGTAGACCCCTCACCATCCACAAGTGACTGAATTTTATAGGTGACCCCATCTTTCTTGAAAGAATAAGAATTTTTCTCTCCATCATGAATTGTCTTCCTATCAAACTACCATGGCCTACCTAAGAGTAGGTGGCATGCATCCATTGGGAGTACATCACACAATATTCTCTCCACATACTTACCTATTGAAAAATTCACCCATGCTTGCTCATTAACAAGAACATACTGACCCTTATTCACCCATGTTACTTGGTATGGATTTGTATGGAGTATTTTTGTCAATCCCAACTTGCTAACTGCCTCCTCTAAGATAATGTTATCAGTAGACCCTGTGTCTATGATCATCTTGCAAACTTTCCCAAGAATCTTGCACTTTACTTTGAATAGTGCCCTCCTTTGTTTGGCTTCTTCTTTGACTGACTCTTTAATGAGTATTCTCCTAATCATAAGATTCTCCCCACTTTCTAAATCAAGGTTGATTTCAGGGGCTTTACCATTGTTATTATCCTCTTGAGCAATGTAATTTACTCTTTTCTCACCATGTGAGCTAGAAGTTTTATCCGGGCATCTATAGGCTGGATGGCCTAGTTGATTTCAATGAAAACACTTCATGTTTGAAAAGTGTGAGGCTCTGCCTAAACCTCCAAATCTACCTCTTCCACCACCTTGGAATCCTCTTCCTCTACTCATGCTGCCTCTACCACTGGTCTCATTGACTATCTCAGTCAATTTAGCTTCACCTTGGGACCTATAGTCATTGCCTCTGCCTACAAATCTGCCTCTTCCTCTATTTTCTTTACCTCTACCTCTTCCTCTAGAGGTCTGATAATGTTTTCTCTTGCTCTTTTCTTCTATCTTTAGAGCCATTTGGTAGCATTGTCTCACACTTGTTAAGGTAGCAAGACTCATCTCCTCTTGTATAGACCACTTGAGTCCATTTTGATACCTAGCCAATCTAATGCTTTCATCCTCCACTATCTTGGACCTTAAACATAACTTCTGAAACTCCTCTGTATATGCTTGGACTTCAAGGTCTTTTTGTCTRAGGTTTTRTCTCTTTCTATGCATTTGAACTTCATAGTCATCTAGGAGATAAGTTTGTTTCAACTTAGCCAACATACCCTTCCATGACACAATAGGACTCTTGCCCTCTTTCTCCCTTTCATTCTGAACATATTTCCACCAGGTAAGTGCTGGTCCTCTCAATCTAGACTTAGCCACCTTGAGTTTTTGAGCATCAGTCACTCCATCACACTCAAAGTGGTTCTCAAGACTGTCTATCCAATCCAAAACTAAATCAACATCCATTTGTCCACTAAATAGTGGCACACCCTCCAAGGCTTTACCACTTAAGACTTTGATTTCCTTCAAGAAGGGTTCCTCTGGTAAGACCGGATCAGGGGTAGGTTCTCCTTCATCTAGGTCCCACTCCTTCTCCTTAGCTTCTTTTTCCTCTTTCTGGTCTACCTTGTCCTTGACTCTTTTAGCCTTGTCTCGAACTTCATCCAAGAGTTTCTCCATTTGAGCTAATCTCTCTCTTAGCAACTTGTTATCCTCTTCTTGTTCTTCAACTTTCTTGGCCAATTCAGCATTGGTCACCATCCTGCTAGATGCACTAGATTCCCCACTTGAATCTTTGGTCTGCCACATCCACTAGCTGCACTACTTCTTCCCAGATCTTGAACTTTGCTCTGATACCACTCTGATAGGGAGCCTCCTTGGTAACCTTTTGATTTTGCTTGAACTCTTCTTAGGTCTCTCTAAGGACCTCTAGGGCTTCCTCAATCCACCCTCTAACAACTTGGAAAGACTCAATTCTTTCCCTCCAACCAAGAGCCTACCTATCTTGTTAGGGTTCACCACCTAGTTCTCTGATAGAACTCTTGACATCTTCATCTCCAAAGCCCTATCCATAAGTTTGAGTTGTAGGAGGTCAAGGGCCTCATTTCACTGCTATCTTGGCTCCAAATTAGGATCTCAACTTGTCAAGGTTGGTCATGTACCAATCGAGTTCCAATTTCCTAGGATTTAGGCCTTGTAGCCTTTTTCCCAATTATGCCTCCTCAAATCTAGGAAATCTCAAAAATAGAAAAAATTCCTCAAAGAACCCCCTAAAAGGTTTTGACAGTTCTTAAGTATGGAAAAAACCCACCAAGATTTTCTTGGTCTTGAGGTTCAACACTGTCCGTACACCCTGTTTCAATACTAGGGCTTCCTCCTTGTTTTTAGGCCTATTTTGTGGTTTTGGCCTCAAAACTTTGAAAGATGGTTTCTTGGACAACTCTCTTCAATCAGGAGTACCTACAAAAAACCATACAATACATCCTTGGCCTTCTTGGCTCATGAAAACAACCCCCTGCACTTTTAAGCTAACTGTTACTTGCTTTTCCTAACCGGGCTCTTCATCTAGCTCACCTAGGGAAAGTTCTTAAAAATACTTGCATGCATCTTCAGAGCTCCTCCTTCCAAATTCTCAAAGCTCCATGGACCTAGTCTCCATTCCCAAGTGATCGTATATAACCATTGGTGGGAAGTGGAGTTAGGTCCACATCTTTGCTCCTCACTCAAAATTGGACAGCAAACAGTCCAAAACAAAAAGAATTTGCAAACTACAAAAGAAAAACACCTAAAAATTAAAATACCTACTGAAAGATTTTTACAACATGCCCAAAAATAGCCTCCAATGATCACAGACCCTAATCTAATCCATACAACACAAGAAAAACACAAAATCCTTCAATTCTGTTGTTCTGTCGTAAAAAGCTCTTGGCTCCAAAGTTTAAAATCCATACAAATGACTTCCTCTCCCAAATTAGGGTTTTCCTACCTTATATAGGCAATAAGGTTCTTAGGATTTTACTTATCGCTATCTCCTCTTCAAGTGTACCTCCAACGCCTCATATAGAATTGACTACTTTTTTTATTCTTGTATTGTACTGTGTGATGTTTTCACCTTCTTTCATTCTGATATCATCAAAGTTTTCATCTAAGGCTTTCTTCCTTGGCTCTCAGAACATTTGCATCACCTCCATGTATAAGTTTCGACTTGTCCCACATTGTCTTTGCATTTTATCAATCTTTGACATCCTCAAATTTAGCATCAGAGAGTGAGGCTGAAAGCTCTATAACCATGCAGTTATGTTCATGCTTTACTCTTAATTGATCTACTGTCAATAGTCCTATAGGAAACACATATGCAGTATCTAAGTATTGAGTAATATCATTACCAATACCTAATAAGTGAAGCTTTATCCTAATTTTCCATGAAGCAAAGTTGTCCTTGTTCAACTTGGGCACATCTCGTCTATTCATCTTGTGATCTTTACTTAAGTCTTGAAACATTCCTTCTAAGCACACAAGCTCTGATACCAATTGTTAGTAATAAATGAGAGGGGGGTGAATCAATGGCCTCAATAATTTATCCTTTTAAACTTCAATCCATCAATTAATACTCCTCAGATTATTAAGTCCCTGCAAGATGTATGCCTTTGAAATACTTGAGATAAATAACTGTCTGTCGGTTTACCTTGTCTGTCCTTCTTCTCTTTGATAACCGATAAGAAGTAAAACTTATTTACCAATACTCAGTAAATATGCAGAGTATACCAGTCAATCCATAGATGCATATGTGAAATGTAAAACAATAAAGTAATAAACCATACATACATAACACAAGGATTTTAACGTGGAAACCCTATTAAGGGAAAAACCACTGGGACCGGTACCCCAAATTTCACTCTTCTGAAGTGAGCCCTATTAGGAGCCAACACTGTTAAAGGTTACAAACACACTGTTAAGTGCGACCTTGTTAGAGGACTTTTATACATAGGTTTTCACTTAGTATCTTTCATCTATGCTACCATCCTTGAATCAGTCTCTAGACTGTCAATAGGCTTTATGCTAATCTTACTACCATCCTTGAATCAGCCTCCTTCTTACACTGTCAATAGGCTTTAGGTAAGACCGATGCTACTATCATGAGTCAACCTTCTGGTAATCTATTAGGATATACCTCAATTACAAAAGACTATTAAGTCCTGCTCTGTTAAGAGACTTAGTGCTTCAATGGTTAAACTGAAACACAATGACCTATTTCTAATGCAACTTTGAATTGCAGATATTTAGATCTATTTACATACAATACCTTTCTGATCAATGTATCAATTAAATTCCTTTGTACTTATCTCTTTTTTCTCTATGATGTTGTGCTTCACTCTGTGTCGATGTCTGTAGAATCCTTTAGCTCTCCCTTAGCTTGATTGATCAGGACTGTATGAAGTTTAACCTTCATCAGTTTTTCTTCAACATCTTCTATCAAATCACTCCCCCGTGTATCTGAGTGTCTTTTAAATGAATTATACTTGTCTCTTATATAGACATGATATTCCTTAATTCTTGGTTCTTGATTCTTGATTCTTGGCGTGAAAACAAATCTAGCCAAATTGATTTACGGCTTTAACTCCTGATTTATCTCATAGTTATCTTCTTTCCAGCTGTGTAAATCATCTTTAAATCACTTACTTAATTGTGGTCAAATAAAAAAATAAAACAACCAATTAAGTCTATCCTTGAGCTCTGCCAGCTAGATATTTTGTCATTTTCTGATCTCTCTGTTCTATCGGTCAATTCTGTAATTCGTTGCCGGTGACAACTGCCAGTTCCGTTGGTGCAACTTTAGTTAGCTTTGGGATTTCCATTTATCGGGCATCATTGGATCTTTCTCATCGAGCAACACTATTTTCAGCTCGTCGGGCATCCTGTGATGTCTGCTTCGTCGGGCAACTCTGTGTTCTGCTCATTGGGCATCACTGTGACTTTATCTCTGTATTTACCGATGGTGTGTACTCCGCCGGTGTAGTCTGCCACTTGGTGAATACTTGACTTCTATGCATTTCTAAAAGCATAACCTCTATTCTATTGATTCTTTTAAGTCTTTGGCATTATGTATATGACCATACAGAAGATATCAAGTTGACATCAATGAAAATACAAACCATTAACTGATTTAATGTCTTGCATCATCTTCAACTTAATATTGTCAAACATTCAGTCAGTTACATGTCATTATTCCCAAGTATTGTTCTTCTTAATCTTCTCAAGTTCTTCCATAGCTTTCTTCCAAGATTTATCTCTACATGCTTCATCAGTAGTCTTTGGTTAAACTTGAGAAATCAAACAAATCTCTTCTCTATCCTTAGATCTAGTCATTATACCTTTACTTGTATCACCAATAATCTGATCTGCAGGATGGTTCTTCTTAACATACCTTGGTGTCTTCTGTGGCTCAGTATCCTCAATATGTTCATCTTCGCTTTCATTTTCAGTCATAAGGGGTTCATTCTCAATCATCAAAGGTTCTTTAGGTTCAATAATAACTTCTTTTTTTTTTTTAATCTGATCACAGTCATACATTCTTTCCTGAATTTGGAACTTTTCATCTATCTTCACATTGGCAGTTTCAATCAACTTTCTTAATCTCAGATTAAAACATTTGTATGCTTTCCTTTTAGTAAAATAACCAAGAAAGATTCCTTCATCACTTCTAGCATAAAATTTTCCAATCTCATTATCTCTTCTGATATAACATTTACTTCCAAATAGTCTAAAGTACTTCACAGTAGGTGTATTATCAAACCATAATTCATAAGGAGTCTTACTTGTACCTTCTCTGATTTGAATTCTATTCAGTGTGTACACAACAGTCCCAACTACTTCTCTCCAGTGAACATGTGATACATTTCCTTCCAGCAACATAGTCCTTGCAACATTTAGTATAGTTCTATTTCTCTACTCTGCTACCCCATTCTGTTGTGGAGTTCTAGGGGCTGAAGTCTGTTTGTGTATTCCATTCTCTTCATAGTATGTATTGAATAGTTCTGAAGTAAACTCTCCTCCTCTATCTGATCTCAAACATTTCATCTTTAAACCAGATTCATTCTCAACTTTTGCCTTGAATATCTTGAATTTGTCAAATGCCTCAGATTTCACTCTCAGATATGTAACCCACATCATTTTAGAAAATTTGTCAACAAAAATTATAAAATACCTTTCACCATAGTATGATCTTGTTCTTGTAGGACCACACAGATCTGTATGCACCAGATCCAACTTTCCTTTTGTAGAATAGGCCTTGCTCTTGAAAGTGCTGGCTTCACAATTCTAGGTAGATCTCTTACTGCTTTTGTCATACTTTCCTTCACAATGTTATCGAAATTAACATGACAAAATCTTCTGTGCCATAACCAACTGCAATCAACTTTAGCAATAAAATAAGTAGATTTAGATGTGTTAATTTCAAATACATTACCTCTGGATTTAGAATTGTTGACCAAATTTCCCCATCCTTGCAATTTGGCCTCCTCTGTGTTTTCCCGCCAAAGGACAGCTTGCCCCTTTTTCAAAAGTCATGCTTTTACACGAGCTGTCATCGCCTTTTTTAAGTTCTGCTTAAGTCTTAAGCTGCGCGACGAGCTGCCAATAGCAGTCGTCACTCAGTCGCAGCCTTTTCCTACATCATCTCTTTTCCCTCGCAATTGCATAATGAGTTATATTTGATGTCGTCGCATAGTCGCGGTCAGTTTGAGTCAAGTCATCCTCACCTCGCGACTGAGCGGGTCAAGTTTCCCAATGTGTAGTCGCGTAGTCACGATGTTTATGCTGATTCAGGGGATGAGCTAGCAGGTGCACGATGAGCTAGAGAGGAGGTGGTCACAAACTCGGTGATCAAAAAGAAGAAAGGAAATGCAGCCCCCGACTGTGCGACCGAGCTGAAGCAGATGATGTCGTGCACTCGCCGAGCAACAAAGGTAAACTAAAGGCGACCTGCGAGTGTGCGACTGAGGAGAAATGGTATGATGTCGCGCAGTCGCTGACTTAAAAGGACCAAGGGAGGACAATGTGTGACTGGGCAACCATAGTGATAGTTGGGCTCGTCGCGCACTCGCACAGATAATTTTCAAGGAGATAAAGGGGCAGCGACCGAGCGACCGAAGGAGATATCAGCTCGTCGCTCAGTCGTTGTGGTTGAGCAAATGAAGGATGAGAACCTTGCGAGTCTGCGACGAGTTGAAAGGGGATAGTAGTCGCTCAGTCGCCGAGATAAGGGGGTTAAGCAGAATACAGCTCGCGACTGTGCGACGAGCAAAGAGATGAGCTTGTCGCGCACTCGCTGTTAGAAAAGGATAAATAAAACATTGAGCACGACTGTGCGACCAAATAAGAAAAGATGTCGCACACCCGCCATGGAATAAAGATAAGTCAAAGGCAGCTCGCGACTGCGCGACTGAGGAAGAGGTTGAGCTCATCGCCTGCTCGCTCAGAAAATGAATTAATGAAAGAATGGGCTGCGACTGCGCGATCATAGAAAAAGGTGATGGATAAAGAGCTCGCCGCGCACTCGCGCATAAGACAGAAACAAACTTTCAGAGGCTACGAGTAAGCGACAAAGGTAGAATGATTTGTTCTTCTTACAGGGATTTCCAGGGAAAGATCAGATTGTCTTAAGGACAAAAAGCTGAGATATTTTCTCATCTCTAAGAATCAGATATTTGTAGGGATCAAATGTTAAAAGGATCAGAGCTTTCGGTTGACAGGTCACTCGAATGTACCGAGTAGTTATTGAACTTCAAAGACTTTTGTGACTCTTCCAGAGTGACATGGCCGCTTCTGTAGATGAACATTTATGTTGATATTTTGAGGGTGATGACTTTCAGGGGCTAAGCGGTGGCAAAACAAGAAAGGATCTGATCAGGAAGTTATTGCAGAAGGTTGCAGTTGGCTTCAAAATTATATAAGTATGATTCAAGGCTCATCTTGTAAAGGGTTGGAAGGTAGTTTGATATTTTTAGTATTTTGCTCCTGTATCTATTTCTTTCATCCATCTACTTCTCTTCTGGTTCTATGATAGCTTGCTATTATTGTAATTACCTTGTGCCTCATTCTGTGTAATTCATGTTATCCTCTTTTGCAATCAATAATTGAGTAGATGTTTTACCCTTTATTGATCAAGCTGATTCTGGTTCATTGTGTGTT
>MU227866.1:2291741-2313834 GCA_018584345.1 Thuja plicata | reverse complement strand
TTTTAGTCTCTGACCTTCACATGTTTTCTAAAATCATGTGGTAGAAGTTGTATCAGTTGAGTTATATGGATGTGTAGTGCAGTTTCAAGGCAGAAGAAAGTAGGTCCTATCTTGGTGTATCACCTTTTCTTTCAAGTAATTTGGTTTTCTGCATCTCCTTCTCCCTTTTCCTTGCAAGAGATAGTTCTAGGTGCATCCTGATAGTAGAGGAAGCCAGCCTTCTCTGGAGATTCAACCTCATAGTTCAAGTCCCACAGCTTGGAGGTTGATTTCATGTTTTACTAGGTTGCTGTTAGAGAAGCTTTCAGCAAGGGTGCAAACCTATGTGACAAAAAGAATCAAATTCTATCAAGTCTCATGTCTTACTCTTGATAGAACATTTCCCATTAAAAAAATTCAGCTGGTAACCCTTGTCCACTAGTTGTCCAACACTCAACAAGTTATGTTTAAGTCCATCAACAAGTAATACATTGTCAGTGTTACTCTTCCCATCCAAAGAAATAGATCCAATTCCAATAATAAGTTTAGGAGTATTGTCACCAAATTTGACAACACCACCATCATGTTTCTTTAAACTCACAAACTTATTCCTATCTCCGGTCATATGGTGTGAACATCCACTGTCTATAACCCACTCACGTTTCTTTTCAAATCATGATACTAGGGATTTTTCCTCATGCATAGGTGCATCACCTTTAATAGAAATGAATCCAATCTCATCAAAGTTATCATCCTCATCATTAGATTTTCCCTCACTAGCATAATAACATTCCTTACCTTTTGAGAACTTAGACTTGAAAAACTTAGGTTTGTTCTTTGGAATTCTTGTAGGACATCTAGATGAAAAATGACTAATATTATTACATGAAAAAAAATTTCAAAGGTAATTTGCCTTCATATTTACCCTTACCTCTCTTTTCTCTTCTAGCAATTAGTGCCACAATTTCATCTAGCTTTCTTTCTTCTTCCTGTATTTGTTCCCATTCATCAGCATAAGCTCCAAGTTCTTCTCTTACATCACCAGTACTTGCATTTCCAGATAAGGTCTTCTTGTTCCTGTGCATAGTTTCCTTGAATGTTGACTCTACCCTAGGTAAAGTGTCTCCCAATTCTGCGGCCTCGAATGTAGTAAGCTTGCCAATCAGCATCTCTTTGGTGAAGTTCGGTGTTAAAGCTATGATCTCCTCTATAGCCTATCCTTTGGTTCTATATGCAGGTGTCAAAGATCTGAGAATCTTTGCAATTACTTCTTCCTCACTATAAGTACCTCCAGAGTTCCAAATACTAGTAACTACCTCAGTAATTCTCTGTGCATATGCTCTGACATTCTCATCTTCTCTCATCTTCAGTGATTCCATCTTTGTTTTCCAGTTCTGTAACTTCGCTTGTTTTGTAAATTTGTCTCCAACATACAATACTTCCAGTCTTGTCTAAATATCATGTGCAGATTCCAAGTCCTTCACTTCAGTGAATTCTCCTTCAGATAAGGCGCTGATCAAAGATTCCCTTGCAACCATATTGTAGGAAAATATTTTCTTTTCGTCTTCAGTAGCCTTTTCCAGCTCATCTTCGGTCGCTATCTTTTCATTCTTCTTTGGGATCATCCAGTACTCAATTCCCAAATATAGAAAATGTATTCTCATCTTGTTCTACCAACTGTCAAAGTTTTTAGGATCAAACTTTGGACTATCCTTCCTGTAGTAAGTGATCTTCAGGATCACCTCAAGTTGTTAAACTTTCTCTCTGGGGACCACAAGCTCTGATACCAATTGTTAGGAATAAGAGTCCACAAGACAACTAAGGTGGGGTGAATCAGTTGTGCAATAGATTATTAAACTTTAAACTTTATGAACCATAACAACAAAAATAAATAACAAAGTAACTACCAACACCATAACACAATGTTCACTATCGAGGAAACCCTGTTAAAGGTAAAACTCCGGTGGGAATAAACACCCACAAAATAATGTACTGGGAGTATAGTATCCCTGTTAAAAGATACTAGCCATGTTAGGAGCTTATTATTATATTACAATACACAGTCCATGTTAGGAGAAAGACCTATTAGGAGTCAATGAAAGTAGTAGGCTCACTCCCCAAAGAAGGTTAAAGCCACCCTCAAGGATTCATAATCTGCATCAAGTGTATATAGCAAATACACAATCCAGTGAACTGTCTAATAGAAACTATCTTTGTTTGGTCAGTTCCAATGAAGTACCAACTCTGCTCTCTATCCACCAGTCAAGCTTTGCAGCTTCATAGCTTCACAAATCTCTGCTCTTTTCTTTCTCTACCACACTTTTCACAAATGAAAATATCACTCATATATACCCTCTTATGATAACCCATTAGGTCAGCCAATTAATCTTTCTTAATACACAATTAACTAGGTCAGCCAATTAAGGCTTCCCATCATACAAATAATTACATAAGCCCTTGATAAGATACACACGGTACTTATAACAAGTATCCAATATTTACAATTCATTAAAAATACTTCTGGATCTGCAATCCATGCTCAGAATTAATTTCCACATGTTACGAGTCTGAAGTTGGCTAGGAAATAGGTCTTCTCTAGAATACATGCCACAACTGACATCATCTGTACCCAAACAAAAATCAAACTTAACCCATTTCACAATCCTATATCAGCTCTCCATCAGTAAGCTCACAAGTTCTAAAACTTCTTCCTAAGAAAGATATGCCCAAAACACAGAGACCTCTGTCCAGAATCACAGTCACAGTCCAGAAAAATAGTCTTTAGTAAAACAGTTGTAACATCCATGATATGAAACATAAAGTAAAGAAGCCTTAGATGTAAGGTCAAAACTCAGTCTTCTACTTAAATCCAACTTCGCTCATTCTGGTTCATCCATACAGTTTCCATACACGCCTTCTAGTCAAGTAACTAGTTTGTCTTCTTCCACAGAAATATATGTTGACATCAGTGACAAAACATGAGTATCAATAACATAATTAGTACCAAAAACTGATATCATCAAACACTTATAAACTAAATTCCTCACACACTCATGGGCTCAAAAGATATGAACAATAATTTAGCCTGAGTGAACAACTAGACTTCACTTTATATTTCTCGCTCAGTCGCGGACCCAAAAACTAAAGAAATAAGATCACCGCAACTGCGCGATAAACCAAAACTTAACTGCTCATTGACTCGCTAATCTTTTTAAAAAAGGACTTGGACCTTCATGAGTGAATGAAAAACAAATTGTTTCAACTCACTCAGTCATTGACTAACAACCTGACATCAAAAAGACATGTTGACTGCATGATTAACACATTTTTATGACCATGTCACTCACTCACGTTGCTAACTTAGCTCATCCAAACATGACCGCAACTGCGTGATTCAACCCAAAATGACTCGTCGCTCACTTGTTCACTTTGAAAGATGTTAGATTAGGCTGAAATCTAATATCCCAAGAACACCTGCATGCAAACCTGTCACATCGAAGAAGCTAAGACAAAAGACAGAAAGAACTATGGCAGTCAAAAAGCTAGAGGAGATATCATATGCTCAAGAAAAAAATATATTAATGATATGTTTCTAGATTACAATGTGATGATGAAAAACTCCATATGTAAAACAAAAGAGGTGAATCCTTATAAAGGAATGACAAAACCCTAAAAGGGAAACCCTAAGATTAGCTAAAGAAAACTAGAGTGAATAGGTGAGTTAGTAATTAGATAAAAATGATTTAATTAATAACTCAAAGGACTATTACTCTAACACCCCCCTTAAGATAAGCTTAGGGAGAAGAAAAACCTAGGAAACTACTACAGAAAGAAGGAAAGATGGGTCCCGGCAACAAGGCCTGATCAGGTACCCAAGTACAAGAAATAAACTAGATGAAGAAAACTGAGCCTTCAATCTAGGGAAAGTCCCAAAGAGAGGAACAAGAAAGTGAAAGAAGCATCTCTGAAGCATGAAGCTGTAAACTCTATTAGAAGAAAGTGTTGGAACCCCCACTAAAGTGCATGACCAGGTAGAGAAGACAAAGTCTAAAGAGTTGATCAATCAAACCAAGGAAGCAATAGAACCAACAAGTGAACCCCCCCATAATGCTGAACAGGAAGAGGTGATAGGAACACTGAAATGCAATGCCAGAAACATCTATAGAAAGAAGAATCAGGAACACCAATAGTGCAATAGAAGTACAAGCATAGGATAAAGGGCGGTGTCACCGACACACAGCATGGGCTAATGTCATGGAAGGTATGCTCACTTGACAAAGGTGGATGAGTACAAAATGGAAAAACATCATAACCCCCCATGGCACTTTATAACTGAGTGCAAGTACAAAAAACACACAAGGTGTACAAGATCCCAGATATGTAGAAGTAGGCACTTTATCTCAGTGTTTTTACAGAAATGAAAATGCTATAGAAGCATACAATGCTCAGAAGTCAGAAAGAAGAGTGAGCCAGAAGATCAAAAGAAGAGATCCCAGGACCTGTAGAACCCAAGTAATCTGCCAGAGTGTGAAAGATGCAAAACTTGGAGGAGAGAGAACCTAGATCAAAATCTAGAAAAAATACCCTTGTAACTGAAAACTACACTGAACCAGCTTTCCGACGATATCTGGTTTGCCAAAAATGGAGTCTAGATGACCAAGATATGGCTCCCGAAAGGATAAAACAAACATTAGACTTTGACAGAAAAAAATGTTGTCAAAATAGTAGAACTCGAAACCCCAACCTCCATCATCAGAAAGTGCTCAGAAAGAGATTTCTGATGGTATATGGAAGTTAGAAAAACGCCCCTGTATTCTCAAGATAAAGAAAAAACAATCAATGAGGGTCAAAAAGGCCCCAAAATCAAGCTTTAAGCCCCTGGGGCTGAAAAAATTGGGCCCCTGGGAGCATGGCATGCGCAGGGAATGATTCTGGAGCCCACGGTCCTTAATGTGATTGGCCGCATAATGGCATAAGCTCATGGGGTTTAAAAAACCACCAGGTGATGCAAATGGGGGTGGAACCGGCTGCTGGTGGCGAGACCGAGGCGGGGAGCGCTAGTGGCGGTGCCTGTGCGGAGCAGGCCGGTGGTGGGAGTGCCGGAAGCTGGCGGGGTCAAGAGGTGGTGGGGACCAGGAGGCGGTAGCCAGTGGTAGTGCAGGCTGGGGGCGGTGCGTGGGTGGCGTGATTTAAATTTATACAAGCTGTGTTTTTTAAAAATGCCAAAAACCATAAAAATAATGATTTTTTATTTTTATTTTCTCGAAAACCATGCTCGTACGACCCTAAAAGGCCAAACAAATTCTCCCATATGCTTCGGTGTCCAAATTAGACATGTTTTACATGGATTCTGGAGTTTTTGGGCCTTTCGGACTCAACCATGAGGTTAGTTTTGGTCCAAAATGCTCCAAAAAATAGAGACCCCCCAGAACCAATAAACAATATCAAAAAATGATTTGACAGCTTCAAACCCTCGGGATGCGAAGAGCTTGCTTCAACAGAACATGAACTGCCAGCTGTAGGATGGCTCTGATACCATGTTAGATTAGGCTGAAAGCTAATCTCCTAAGAATACCTGCATGCAAACCTGTCACATGGAAGAAGCAAAGACAGAAGACAGAAAGAACTATGGCAGCCAAAAAGCTAGAAAGACATCATGTGCTAAAGAAAAAAATATATTAATGATATGTTTCTAGATTACAATGTGATGATGAAAAACTTCGTATGTAAAACAAAAGAGGTGAATCCTTATAAAGGAATCATTAAACCCTAAAAGGGAAACCCTAAGGTTAGCTAAAGCAAACTAGAGTGAATAGGTGAGTTAGTAATTAGATAAAAATTATTTAATTAATAACTCAAAGTACTATTACTCTAATAAAAGATACTTTAAAAGCCAACGCGACTGTGCAACTGATGTTTGAAACAAGGATTTTTGAAGACTTAACCACAATTTGACTTTTTGGCATGAAGAGACATAGATTTTGAGCCAAAAGACACGGGAAAATTGCCAAAGCTTGGAATTTGAAATTTTTTCAATATACAGTGCTAACAATGTCTCTAAATGGGGAAATTTAATTGCAATATTAACATTAGAAACCAAAACTCTGGGAGACAGGCCATAAAATAAAGCAAAACTGTATATGCACACACAATAAAACCGAACTAAAATAGGGGAACCTATTCTAATGTGCATGGAAAAAAGAAATTTATGAGAAATATTGTTTCAGGAATTGTCCATGCACTGAAAATTCCTATATCTCACCATTAGGGTCTTCCAGAAAATAAGAATCTTGACCATGAAATTCCTGGACTATAAAGGGGCCCATCCACAATGATTCAAATTTACCATGTTTTCCCTTCTCTTCTTTCCTAGCATTCCACTGAAGCACCATATCATTTATCTAAAATTTTCTTTTAGTTTCTCTCTTTTCAAACAAGTACTTGGCCTGTTTTTGGAGCTTCATATTTCTTTTATGTGCCCCTGCTCTTATTTCTTCTAGTTCCACCAATTGATCCATCCTCTCCATCATGGGTTCTTATTCTTCAAATTCTTCTTCTTGCAAAAATTTATACACAGGTAACAAATTATTTAAAGGCAATCTTGCCTGAGTTCCATAGACCATTTCAAAAGGGGACACCCCTATTTCTCTTTTAACTGTTACCCTGTTATCCCAAAGGGCTAACTTCAATTTTGAATGCCAAGACTTTTTATTTTTCTCCAAAATCCTCTTAATGATTTTCATGATTCTTTTGTTGCCGGACTCAGCTTCTCCATTTTCTTGAGGATGATATGGTGAGGAATAAGATACAATAATGTCATAGTCTTCACAGAAGTCCTTAAACTCCTCAGACTTAAAACACATGGCATTGTCCATGATTAACTTAGTGGGCACACCAAATTTTGTCAGAATATTATCCATCAAGAAATCCATTACTACCTTGTTGGTAGCCCTTTTTGATGGAATTGCCTCTATCCATTTTGTGAAATAGTCTGTAGCCACAAGAATTCAACTATGGTCTCCATTGGATTTTTCTGTGAATTTATCAATAAAATCAAGGCCCCATTGGGAAAAAGGTGCTTCAACAGTCATAGGATTTAAAAGAAAAGCTTATGAAAATTTCATCTTAGAAGAAAACCTTTGGCCAAGTTCACACCTCTGTACAAACTTCTAAGTATCTTTGAAAGGACATGGCCAATAGAATCCAGCTCTAATTATTTTTTGAGTTGTGGTCTTGGCAGAATAATGCCCCCCACACACACCACTATGCATTTCATTCAAGACTCTTTTAGATTGTGATTCATCCAAACAGAATAATAAAATTCCATCCCTATTCTTCCAAAATAAATCACCTTGTATCAAGACATACCTTTGAGCCTACAACTTCAGAGTCCTTTTTTGATTATCTGACATATGTTCTGGACATTTACCATTTTTCAGAAAAAAAAAAACACAATATCAGTATACCAAGGCTGCAATTCTATACTAGTCAAATTCATATATATTGTCTGTACATCATTGACTTGGGCCAACTCCATGTTTGTGTCATTCATTAGCTTGGAAAAACCCAAACCCCTTACCAATTTGGTGACTTGAATTTCTAGATTAATTTTTTGGATCCTGTTGATCCATCTACATCTTTTTCCAGTAACTTCAGACTGAGACAATATATCTTTCACTGTAGCATGTGGCACATAAGCAATTATTTTTGCACAATAAAAACCTTGACTGCTTTGACCAATTCATATGCTTGTTTGTCCATTATCTCATAATTAATTTCTGCTGCTTGTAGAAACTTACTGAAAAATTCTATGGGGTGATCAAAACCTTCATCATCCTTCTGCAAAAGTACTGCAGCAACTTTATGGAATGAAGCAAAAGAAAATATAGAAAAAGGCTTTTCATAATCTAAAGATCTCAATACAGGTGCTTGCTGAATAGCTACCTTTATCTCATCAAAAGCTGACTGAGCATCTTTATCCCATTAAAACTTAGCATTTTTCTTTAGTAATTTAAAAATGGGCTTTACTATCTCAACAAAGTTTGCAATGAACCTCCTTGCAAAATTTACTTTCCCATGGAAAGATTGAACACCTTTGATATTTTTTGGTGGCAAGACTTTGTTAATGGCTTCCACTCTTTTAGGATCAATCCTGACACCTTCTTTGGACACTATATGCCCCAATAACTTACCTTCTGTCATAGAAAAGTGACACTTCTTTAGATTTAATGAAATCCCATATTCCAAGGCTTTAGTAAAAATCTTTTCCAAGTGTTTACAATGATCCTCAGCCTTTTGGTAATATGCAGTTAAATCATCTTGATACACTACCATAATTATATTTACAAACTTCTTAAAAGCCACATCCATGGCTCTTTGGAAAGTAGTTCTTGCATTCATCAGGCTAAATGGAATTCTCACATAGACATATGTACCCCATGGGGTAGTAAAAATTGTAAAAAATTGTTCAGATTCTTGAATCAACACCTGGTTGTAACCAAGAAAACCATCCATCACAGATAGAAAATCACAACCAATAACTCTTTGTAGCATTGCCTCCATGTTAGGCAAAGAATAATTATCTTTTAGAGAACCTACATTGAGGTTTCTGAAATCAACACATAGCCTGATGTCTCCATTTTTCTTTTTGACTAGGAATAAATTGGCTTGCCAAGAAGAATATCTGATTGGCTTTATAATCCTAGCCTCTATGAGCTTTGTAACCTCTTGCTGCATTTTGGGGGCCAACAAAGGATTGATTGGCCTCTATTTTTGTCTAAAAGGCTTAATATAATATTTTAATGGAATTTCATGTTGAAAGAGATCTTCCATATAAGCCTTAAGGTCTTCATAAGACCAAGAAAAAACATATTTGAATCTTTTCAGCAAGCTAATCAAATTTATTCTCACATGAGGAGCCAACTTCTTTTCAATATATACAATCTTAGGATCACACTCTGATCCCAAGTTTACCTCCTCAAATTCATCCAATTTGGCTGTAGACTTTTGGCACATGTGACTATCATTACTAGTAAACAATCCCTCCAATTGAGTTAGTCCTTTAGGGATTTCATTTATTTACAACTGCAGAATTTCATTGCCAAATATTGTTTCTTTCCCAATAATAATCTCTATCAAATTATTACAGTCAATGACTTGCCTTTCATAATTATCCACACATTGAATAAATTTAAGGATATCTTCATCACTTTCAAAAACCTGCCAATTATATACATTATCAAGAATGGCAAGCCTAGTCTTGGTTTCCACAATAGATACTCCTACTAGTGTTAAATCATCATTTTTCAAGGCCACATTAGCCAAAAAACCTGCCATGATATTCTTAGATCTCTCTATCCAGTTAATGGAAAATGCATCAAAGAATTCAATACTATCCCATACAGCATGCTTATACTATTTTAGCCTATCATTTTTAGCAACATATTTTGATCTAATTTGGGATATGGCTAGCTCTCAATCACCAAAAGATCTTAATAACTTAATGCCATACTTGATTGCTATTTGTAATCCCAACAACAATGCCTCATATTCAGCTGTATTGTTTGTACATTGAAAGGACAATAGAAATGAGTACTTGAAAGTAATACCTAATGGAGAGACAAATAGTACACCAGCTCCTGACCCTTCTCTAGATCATGCTCCATCAAAATACATTTTCCAAAGTCCATGTTGTTTCAATTCTAATTCTTCTATTATGGGATCTGTGTTTTTCAATTGTGGTTGAATCTTTTCAACCTTGAAATTATGCATATCTACATACACAAAGCAATTCAACATGTTTGGCTCAATTTTTTCAACATAAAATAGAGATATAGGCTCTCATAATAGTTTTTCTTCTTTCCCATTAATAGAAATAGTAGAAAAGGACAAGTCTAATTGTACATGCCCTCCAATAGTTGTAGCACATTGTCTTGATAAAAACATCCCATAATGAGGTGGTGAATCCACAACTGCAACATCTATTTTAAAAATTACTTCAGGGTATGCAACAAGGTTTACCTCTAATCCTTGTAAAGTTCCTACTACAGGTACTTCCCTATTGTCCATGGCATAACATTTACCAAAAGCAGTCTCCACCTCTACACCCAATTGTTTCATGACAGTGTAAGTCATCACATTAGTAGCAGCTCTTAAGTCTATCATACAGTTTTTTAATAACTTATTGTTTACAAGAAGTGTCATATAAAAAGGATCAAACTGATCAAGTTCTTTGATAACTACATTTCCCACACAGATTAGGATTTTATCCTTTTCTTCTTTCTTCCCTCTTAATTTACAATTCAAACTAGTAGTATCATGTATATCAAGCAAAGCAAATAATAGTGAAAAAACAACTTCTCGATGCTCTTTGATTTTGAACATCTCAACCAGAGGAACAAATATCTTCATTTGGGATAAAGCTTGTTTCATATCAAAAGTTGGGAAGTTCATGACACTTTTAGAAGTGACGTTGCCTCTATTTTCTTTCAACTATCTTATTTTTTTCTCATTATCAGGGGTAGCTTTATTTTCCTTAACTAGAGTGTCCTTTGGTTCATCCTTTTCTATTCCTCCCCTTTTTGTTTTCTCCACATCAGGTGTAGACTCTTCATTTATGACTTCTATGATAATAAGTGAACCAGGTTGTCTCCCACTTTGATCAACCTTTCTATTTCTAAGCCGATATGAACTTCTTGCCTGTGTCACAACAGCAATAGTAAGAAACCTTATATCCTCATCATTAAGCATTCCAAATTGAACATGTTCTAACTTAGTTTTTGTACCATTTACTATGATTGGCATATTTTCTTATGGCTCTTCCTATAAGCTATCATTGGCATCTTCAATAGTAAGTGCACACATGTTTATTGCAGGTTTTTTCTCATTATGGCTTTCTTAGAAAAAGTCTAACCACTTGAGGGTTAAGATCTTGGAGATGGAGGTTTATAAGTTGGGAAAGGTCATTGAGAATCAAAAAATAAACATCCAGTTGGCACTACAGTAGCTTGAGACAATAAGAGAAGAATTGAGGAAATCCTTAAAAGCTAGGAGAGAATTGACAACTCAGCTAAATGACACTTCATACAAAGAAGAAGACAATGGAGGTCTATTTGACAATAGATATTCAAAAGAAAGTAATACAGTAATTGCAGATCAATTAGAGAAGAAAAACACACTGAAAGAACAATTCAAAAGTCCAAAGATAAAACAAGAAACTCAATAAATAAGACTATGTGAGGTGATTGATCATAAGAAGAAAGCTAAGGAAGACAAGATAATGGCAGAAGAATACAAGAGATAGATGGCTACAAGACTTGATGAAAGGACAAGTGATGTGAAGAAGCTCACAAAAAATTAGTTGGACATGGTCAACCAACTATTATTTGAAAATAAAGAGGTAAATAGAAAAGAAATTGAAATTACATATCTAAGATTAGAGAACAATCAACTGAAAAATGAGTTTAGATCTAAAAGAGAACTAATTAAGAGGATAAAAAAACCTAATGAGGCCTTGAGATACTTTGAGGAACTGATGAGATCACCAAGAAGGACCAATGATACCTCCGAACTAGGCCATACCAAGCACCTGTCATCCATTGAAGAAGCAGAATCATCAAAGAGTGGAGAACAGAGTAATGCAAAGCCGAAGAACAACAAACCTACATGTCATCATTGTGGGAAACATGGTCACACAACAAACATTTTCCAAAGCAAGAATGGTAATTCCAACCCTAAGCCTAAATTCAATGGATATTGATTTAACTATAAGAAGCATGGACATCAGGCACATGAATGCAGGTCAAAAACTAGCAATCCACCTACTTCACCTAGATTTCAAGGACATATTTACAATTTCTAGAAGTTTGGTCATAGAACTCAAGATTGTAGATCCAATACAAAATCTAAGTGGACATCCAAGAAACAAGACTATGCACTGAGGAAAGGTAACACATTCGATTGGGATTACAATATAAGGCATAGTTGGCATTATTATGGTGAACATGGTCATATTGCAGAAAATTGTATAATGAAACACTTTAGAGGTAAATCCAAGAGTTGGATGAATGGAATTTTGGTCTGTTATAGTTGTTACAAGATTGGTCATGCTAGGATAGACTTAAATACAAGACCCTGAAACCTACTGTTGAGAAGATAAAGAACCAGATGAATCTAATATGGACAAAGAGAGAAGAAGTAAGCAGTAGTGGAACCATGAAGTCGAGATCAACCAATCCAATAGATTAGGTGATCACACTACTTCCAATTAAGCAAAAAAAAAGGTATGTAAGGAACAGTTTTCTCTAATTCTCTATTTTACACCAATTCCTAACATAATATGTGTTAAATTCCATATATGCAAAAGTTAAGATGCATTAGGACAGATCTAATGAAAAACTGAGCAAAGAATTAATATGCACAGTTGGTGTCGAGTATCAGTATTAGTATGTGTTGAGCCCCCATATCGACCGAGTTGATATGTTGACCGAGTTTCACTAGTGACTGAGTGATCTAATGAAATAATAAGGAGAATAATCATTAATGGTAGAGTGGCAGCTTGTAGAGTGGTCTTTATTAAGATGCATTAGGACAAATCTAATGAAAGAATAAGGAGAAGAATCCCTATTTCACTAGTAGAGAAGCATTATGATGATGTTTTCTTTCTAGTTGATACTGATTACACCTATGTACAATTTTTAGTACTGAGGGTAGCATGGTTGATGCCATTACCTTATGAAGTGAATATAGATGAAACATCTGTAGTAATCACAACATTACTTGTAGAGGAAGTTGATAAAAAGGCTAAGGTATTTGGGAAATATGAAGAAGAAAAATCAAAGATCACTGTGGGATTGAAGGCTCCAACCATGGAGAGGAAAATAAATAAAATAGTGAAAAACCTTGAAAAGATGTTTGTCAAATAGGAAGAAGAAGATGATGCACCAATACAAATCACACAAGGTCAAGGTGAGGACCAATGTAGTGATTTAGAAGAAAGTGAAGATGAAGATGTGGAAGTAGATAAGAAGGGTAGGAAAGTGATGGTTTTTGAGTCAACTGTGAATAGGTGATGCAGAGGTACGGTGGTGGACTCTTTGCAATCAAATGGGTTGAACTAACAAGTGGAATACAAGGTTCAAAACACCCTTCCCAAATGGACTCAAGGTGTGACTTCAAACCAACCACTTGACTCAATGCTTCTAAAGAAAAAAGAGACATAATTCAACCAAATTCAAAATGATTCAACAATTTATGGGGTCCCAAACAATGGTTATTCAAAAAATGCTTGGATCAAGCAGAGAGGCCTAATTGGACAATATTAGGCCAACAACAGGCTTCCAAAATTCATAACTTAAGAAACTTCTGAAACACTTTGAAAATAAATGGGGTTTTCAGATACCCATTACCAAGATTTACAACATATGGAAAACTTAATATAGGTTACTTTGGACTAAATATCACTTTTATAGCACTGTGTCCTGCAACTATGCATAAAAATGGTGATTTTACAAAGTAACTACTAACTCCACATGACCTAAAGACCTAAAACCTTGGAAAGTGACTCTGTATGTCCTCTAAGGAATAAATATGAAAGGAATTATGTCCAAACCTCTAGAAACACCAAAAACCCCAAATTAGGCCTTCAAACCCTCCAAAACTAGGGCTTCTCCAATCTAGACTCTCCAAGCACTATCTCCTTCAATTGATGGACCAAATAGCATCCCATAACTATGATATGAAGGATTCTAACATAATATAGTGCCCTCCTTTAGGTAGAATAGCTACTATTATAGGCAAGGAGTCAAATTCATGTCCATTTACCCTACAACAGTTAATCAATGGTGATCACCCTGCAACATACTCTTTAATATTGCATTTAGAGGGTTAGTATGGTATGATAAAATCATGGATTCATCCAAAAACCACATATATTATAGTAATGGATGAATCCTAATGCATTTTCTTAAGACAATTTACATATTGCAGGTCTGTCACGGGACAGTCAAATCCTTTTGTTTGAAATGCAATAAAAATGGATTGAAATGTATTCAAACAAGACCCTATAACATCAAAAAAGTTCCTTACAATGTTCTATTTCAATAATAAATTCAAATTGGATCAAAATGTGCAAGAAAACATATATTTTTTCTTCAAATCCTACTCTATCTGTACAAAATGGATGTACCCAGTCGTACTCTGTGTTTCCCAACATTGGAAGGAATGTAAATATGAGACTTATAACTTTATTAACCATTTCAAATTGGTTTTTAAGAGGTTAAAATTTAATTTAGTCACTAAAACATTAGTTCCCTCCAAGTCCTAATTGACCATTACTATTTAAAAATTAAAATTTATGAACTCTAAATCTTAAAACAAATTGACCTCCTAACTTTGATCATTGATCAATAGGTGATCAAGATGACTTATTAAACATCCCTAAACACTTATAAACTCTAACTGACTCATTGGACTCTATTGGTCCACTTACAAGGCAATATTTGGTCCTAGTCCTTTACTTGACAATTTAGGGCTTAACAATATTTCATTGCATTCCTTATTGCAAATTGTCATTATTGGTTTCAGTAAATCCCAATCCACACTTAGGAATGAATTTGTCCTTCTATCTCTAATTGGATCCATGGTGACCCTAGGTGTCTTCATAGGTGCTCCTGCACCATACACCCCATCTTGGAAAAAGTTCTTGTCCCAAGAACTAAGAGATTGTGTCTTGTTTCCACCCATCCTCCTTGCAGGCAGTCCTCTCCTCTGCTCATTGTGAGTCCTATGATCAACATATAATTATGTCCTTCTATCATTTACACCCACATGAAAAGAGTGAGATGCAAAATAAGATATGGGACCAAGATCAAATCTGTCATCATGCTTTAGAATGGACTGCTGCAAACAGTGATCTTGTACTTCTACAAACTATCCTTGCAACTACATTATAGGATCAAATAGACCCTTCCTTGTGTCCTTCAATGACACCACTACAATTTTCTTCATTGATTGTTCCAAAGGACACCACATTGTGCCAATAAGGACAACATCTGCATGCTCTGTTTTCAGCCTTATAGTCAATACCTTATGTCTATCCACAAACTTATCCTTCAAGACCAATAAAGTGGTCTTAGGTTGATGCTCTATAGTCACAATATCCTCATGCTTTGGAACTTGCAAATCAACATATGTTTTTTCACCAAAGACAATGATGCTACCAACGTCTTCTACTTAGCTCTGAAGAGGTTTAAGGGTGAATTTTCTTCCCTCCTTGTGCACCACATACTCATTCTTCGAACCATAATGAATGGTCTACCTTGAAGTCTGTCATGGTCTCCCTAATATGATGTGGCAACATGTCATCGGAACTATATCACATAGAACCCTATCAACATAACCCACAATTGAAAAATCTACATATGCTTGATCCTTAAATTTAGGCAAGTTTAACTTATTGACCATCTCATAGGACACTAGATTATCAAATGAACCAAAATCTATGATAACCTTACAAACTTTTCCATAAAATTTACAATTTGTTCTAAAAATGGATATCTTGGGTATATGTTAAATAGGTGACCTTCCCATCAAGAGACACTCACCTTCTTTAGGGTATACATAGCCATGGTGTGTTCCTTCTTCCTCTTTTTTTTTACCGTCCTCTTCTTCTTGAGCCAAATGGACCCTCTTATCATTCTTCTTAGCTTGTGTTGCAGGACACTTGTAGAATGGGTGCCCTTCTTAACCACACTTGTAGAATTTTCCAAGGAAACTCTTTCCTCTAGCACTTCTTTTTTCTCCATTATGAACTGTTACTTTCTCCTTACCCTTCTCAATTTATCCTTGGTTTGGATTTTCCCATTTTCCTTTGTTTTTTTTTCCTCTTGAACTGCCTTGCCTCTCTTGCCTTCTTATAAGATTGTCTTCTGCCTTCATTGTCAACTTGTAGAAATCTTAAAGAGTCCTAGGTGTGGCCATTCTCATTTTATCATGGATATTGTACCTCATCCTTCCAAGATGTCTAGCCACCTTCTCTTCCACATCTTCATCATGAGAGGGCCTAATGTCAAGCTTGTGGAATTGTTTTGTATACCTTTGGACATATATGTCCTTCTGCTTCAACCCTTGAATCTTCTTGAAGAGTTTAACCTTGTAGTCCTCATGTAGAAAATTCTCCCTCATTTTATCTATCATTCTAGGCCATGATGTGATCTTTGGTAGGTTTTTCTTCAACCTCTCTGCTTGTAGGCACTCCCACTATAACAATGCATGACCCTTAAGCCTTTCTTTTGCAATCTTAACCTTATGTTTGTATTCAATTTCTTCAAAGTCAAAGTGGTTATCAACAACACTGAACCAATCAAGGAGAACTTCCTCATCCATCTTCCCATCATACATTGGGATCTTTTCTTTGACTTTGGATTATCCTCCTTTAACTGCCTTCAAGATATTTACTAGTCTAGCATCCTCAGGATCCAATCTTTCTTCAACATGTTCCTATTATGATTCACCTTAATTATCACAAGGGTTTGAACACCTCTTCTTAACAAGATTGGTTAACCTTTAAATCACTTCTTCCAACCTTTTGTTCTTTTCTACTTGCTCCATGACCATCCTAGCAAGCTCCATATTCGTCAACTTTGGAGGCAAGTTTGGAGCCTCTTCCTCAAACTCTTCAAATTCCTCCTCAAACATACACACGTAACCTTCCTCCCAAAGCTCTTACTTAACTTTGATACTAGTTGATATGGAGGTTGGGTGGTGGACTCTTTGCAATCATATGGGTTCAAGTAACAAGGGGAATACAAGGTTCAAAACACCCTTCCCAAATGGACTCAAGGTGTGACTTAAAACCAACCACTTGAATCAATGCTTACAAAGCAAAAAGAGACTTAATTCAATGAAATTCAAAAGGATTCAATAGGTTATGAGGTCCCAAACAATGGTTATTTACAAAATGCTTCGATCAAGCGGAGAGGCCTAATTGCACAGTAGTAGGCCAACAACAGGCTTCCAAAATTCATAGCATAAGAAAATTCTGAAACACTTTGCAAATAAATGGGGTTTTTAGATTTCGATTACCAAGGTTTACAACATATGGAAAACTTATTATATTTTACTTTGGACTAAATATCATTGTTATAGCACTGTGCCCTATAACTATGCACAAAAATGGTGATTTCACAAAGTAACTACTAACTCCACACAACCTTAAGACCTCAAATCTTGGAAACTGGCTCCTTATGTGCTCTAAGGCATAAATATTAAAGGAATTAGGTCTAGACCTCTAGAAACACCAAAAAACCCAAATTAGGCCTTCAAACCTTCCAAAACTAGGGCTTCTCCAATCTGTACTCTCCAATCACTATCTCCTTCAATTTATGGACCAAACACCATCCCCTCACCATTCTATGAAGGATTCTAACATAATATAGTACCCTCCTTTAGGTAGAATGGCTACTTCTATAGCCAAGGAGCCAAATTCATGTCCATTTACCCTGCAACAGTTAATCAATGGTGATCACCCTGCAACATAATCTTCAATCTTGCATTTAGAGGGTTAGTTTGGTATGATAAAATGATGGATTCATCCCCAAAACCATAGATGTTATAGTAACAGATGAATCCTAATGCATTTTCTCAAGACAATTTACAAATTGCAGGTTTGTCATGGGACAGTCAGATCCTTTAGTTTGAAATGCAATACAAATGGATTGAAATGTATTCAAACAAGACCCTAGACCATCAAAAAATTTCCTTACAACATTATATTTCAATATGACATTCAAATTGGATCACAATGTGCAAGAAAACCTATATTATTGCTTCAAATCCTGCCTTGTCTGTTCAAAATGGATGTACCCAGCTGTACTCTATGTTTCCCAACGTTGGAGGGAATGTAAATATGAGAGTTATAACTATCCCATCCATTTCCCATTGATTTTTAAGAAGTTAAAATTGCATTTAGTCACTAAAACATTAGTTTCCCACCAAATCCTAATTGACTATTACTATTTAAAAATTAAAATTTATGACCTCTAAATCTTTGAACAAATTGAACTCCTAACTTTGATCATTGATGAATAGGTGATCAAGATGAATTATTAAACTTCCCTAAACACTTCTAAACTCTAACTGACCCAATGGAATCTACTGGTCCACTTCCAAGGCAATATTTGGTCCTAGTCCTTGGACAAAATATGACTTAACAATATTTCATTGCATTCCTTATTGCAAATTGTCATTATTGGTTTAAGTACACCCCAATCCACACTTAGGAATGAATTTGTCCCTCTATCTCTAATTGGATCCATGGTGACCCTAGGTGTCTTCATAGGTGCTCCTGCACCAAGAGGAGTTCAAAGAAAAAACCTACTCCTCTTGCCACATCTTGACTAAGAACTAGGGCATCAACAATTGCAATAACAGCCGAGCCACCAAAGAAAATTTTTGTAAAGAAAGTTGAAGGGGAGAGCTCAGGGAAAAGGAAACAAGTACCAACTGAAGCTGAGCCTAGAAAACCTAAGAGGAAGTTGAGAAGGAAATGTATATTGGGTAAAGGCGATGAAGATGAAGAAATGACAGATACAAAAGACATCAGAAAATTCAAAGTTTCTACACACAAACATCCTACAAATGTTGATGAAATTTTCCACAACATCAGGAGTTCAGGAAGTTTGTTAGGATTTAAGTTCATCAAGTTTGAGTAGTTGAGTATCGAGGATAAGGAAAATATTGAAGAGGTAATGATGGATATGTTAACATCATACAAATGACACCATTAGTGATTGGGAATCTAGTCCCTAAGGAATCGTTCAAGAATATTGATGAGAGATGGCAATTTTATCTTAAGACTGAAAGGTAGATTAGAGAAGAGGCATTATCCCAAATAATGCCTAAATTGACACAGAAGTAGAGAACTAAATTCATGTAACAATATAGGAATAGATTCATTCCTAAATTAAGTTTATTCACTATCGAGGAAGGATGTAGAAGGAGTTGTACAATAGAGCCAAAGAATATGGAAGATAATTTTTGGATTGTTAGTTGATAAGAGTGCAAGAAAAGATGAAGGCACATAAGAACAAGTTGAGCTTGAAAAAAAAGATGTTGATGAGATAGATATAATAAGAAATAAATAAAAAAGAAGGTTGATACACAAACAGAGAATTTAGCAATTGATGAATCAACTAAAATTACTGGTGAGGATACACAAGGTTTGAATGATAAGGAGCAGTGTGAGGCTACAATCAACATTAGAGATTCCCCTACTGAGGAAAACTTTGAAGTTATTGAGGAAGAAGATAAGAGAAAAGAAGATCAAGCAGATAAGTCTGAAACAAATATCTCCTGACCTCATGAAGGAGAAATAGAGGAGACTAAGACTATAGAGATCGAGGAGAAATATGAGCATATAGAGCAAGAGGCTATTCAAGCATTGATAAAGCTACCATTCACTGAAACTAAGATTGTTGATACACCTAAATAGAAGGTAATGTTTACTCAGAAGGAGTTAGTCTCAATCAGTGGTGACACCAGTACATTGCAGGTAGAGTAGAAGCCGAGTAGAAGCACACCAAAGACTAAGAAGAAGAAGTCAGATAAGAAGTAATGCAAGTCTATGAGAACATATGTAATACTTCGTGAAGTTATAGTGATTCCAAAATGGGACACTTATAACTTATCTTATGAGCAAGTGTAAATTTTGCAGAGTTTACTAAAAAAGAAGAGAAAACAAGAGAAAATGAAAAGAGAACATCAACAGAAGCAAGTAGTACATGATATCAAAGGTCTATTTGTTGACACATTTGAGCTTTAGGATATAAATGATAAAGCACCTATTATAGATCAATTGGTTCATATTGTTGAAAAGGTGAACAATGATGATATCGATGCTAATGAGAAGCTCATGTAATGGTTGGAGAGAAAGTTTGAGGCCAAAGTTCTTGAGAAAGTTGAAAAAGAACTTACTGTCAAACAGGTTGCATTTTCTGATTTGGTAAGTAACCTAGAAGAAGTTGTAGAAAATGTTTTTTCTTTGTATAAACAATTATGTGATGTTGAATTCTTTGCAAAGGAGAATCAACACCTTATTGAGAAGCTACAATTAGACTTGAAGTCAACAAGACATTCACTGAGCATGGATTCCAATGCAAGCTCTATTCACTTTAACAGGTTGACTCATGCCCAAGGGATGTTAGCCAAGCTCATCTCTAATGATGGTAGTGTTGTCCAAATTTCCATTCCCTAAGCAATTTGGCCATCCTCTGTGTTTTCCCGCCCAAAATGGCTAGATCCTTTCAAAAGTTCTTACTCTTGTCTCATCGCGCAATCGTAATCCATGTTAATCCAAGTCATTAAGTTGCGCGACTGCGCGACGAGCTGCTAATCGCAGTCATCGCGCAATCACGATCTATTTTTGCTATGGTCTGATCTGTCTGCGAGTGCGCAATGAGTTGTATTTCATGTTATCATGCAGTCACGGTCAGTCTATGTCAGGTCGCTCGAGCTACGCGACTGAGCGGGTGCAGCGCTTACGGTGGTCATCGCACAGTCGCGATAGCTTCTTGCATGTTGGGTTCCCAGCTCGCGGGTTGGCGATGAGCTAAACAAATGAGTCATTGCGCAGTCGCCGTGCAGTTTGGGTGAAGGATTTTCAGCTCGTGAGTGCGCGATTAAGCAGAAAATGATTCCTTGTCGCTCACTCGCCGAGCAATGCACATAAAAAGAAAATAGTCTGTGGGTCTATGACGAGCTGAAGGAGATGGTAATCGCGTAGTCACCGAGCCATAAGGTTAAACAGAATAGCAACCCGTGAGTGTCGAATGAAGTAAAGTAGATGCTCATCGCTCAGTTGCCATTCCATAAAGGTAAAGGGTTTTCAGCTCGCGACTGAGAGATTGACAAAAGAAAAGGCCTCGTCTCTCACTCGCCGAGAAAATGACATAAAGAAGAAATGGATTGCGAATGCGCAACCAAATGAAGAGCATATGATGTCACCCAATCGCCGAGCAGTTCAGATAAAGAAAAAGGAGCTAGTGACTGAGCGACCAAAGGAGTAGATGAGCTCATCGTGCACTTGCTGAGCAAAAAAGGATAAAAGATAATGGCTTGCAGGTTTGCGACCAAAGGAAAGGGAAGCTCGTCGCTCACTCGCCGAGTAACATGGAAAAATGAAAAGAAGCTTGCGACTGCGCGATTGGAGTATAGAGATGTATTGTCGCTCAGTCGCGCAAGATTAAAAGACAGTAAAATACAGCCTGCGACTGTGCGATGATGTTGCAGATGAAAGAGTCATGGCTCAGGGGTGTTTTGCTCAGTTGTAGAGGGATTTCCAGAATTAATCAGAGGTTTTCCAATTGCAGGAAAATCATGCACAAAGCAGTCTTCCGAGATTTGAATAGATTTGTTTCAATCTCGGTAAAAAACGAGATTCAACGTGTTGCAGAGCGAAATAGAGTTATAGCTGGGTTTCTAGAAGTGCCAAGAGGAAGGAGAAGAAGTCCTAGGCGATGACAAGATGAAAACTTGGCTATGCACTATTCATAGACAAGAGAGACAGTTATTGGAGAGAAATATAGGTGAACAGGTGTACATGACTATTCAGAGTAAACATAAATGTTACTAGCTGCCGTCTAACAAATCTGATTCCAATTGCCAGATTGAGAAGCTGGAAAATATCCATGAATATCTATTTTGACCCGGTCATTCTCGACCGCCTTCTCTCTCTCTTTTCCTCTCTCCTGTGTTTTTAGGGTTAGGGTTTTCCCAGGACCATCTAAAGCTTGTTGCATCCTAAGGGATCCCAAGATGGTCTTAGCCCTATATATAGCAGAAAAGTTGCAATTGCAAGGGTCGGTTCTTCTTCTTTTTGTTCTTGTTGTTCTGTAACTTTCCTGAGTTCTTGACAGAGATAAAGAGATTTTGTAACCCAAGAGTTCTGATTATGTAGGAGGCATGCTTTGTGGAAAATTTTCTGTCCTTAGCATATTTTGTACATGAGTCTGTAACTCACTGTGAGAAGTAATATGCAGAGTTTCAATTTTTGGATCAATTTGTTGGATTGTATTAGCCTTGTCTTTTTTCTGCTTGTCTGTATGTGTCTTGATTGTTG